>JABEVN020000609.1:0-29588 GCA_013146195.2 Codonopsis lanceolata | reverse complement strand
TGAAGCCCGAGCATAACAAGAATAGCTACTTCCCATCTCAGAGCATGAATGCTGCCATGAGGCAGGCCAGGGGCCCGCCGGCCCGCGGGTCACGAGCAAGGCACGAGTTAGCATCACGTGCCAATCACGAGCACGCAATGCCTATGGGGGATAGCCCAACGAGCAAAATGATAGAGCCGCGGCAAGCGGCGTAACCTCGCTCAAACACAGGCGGCAAGCCTTTTTGTCGCTGGGGCCATCGAGGATCATACATGCTTAGCAAAGGAATTAGACTTCACTACCTTGGTCGAGCACCGGCGCTGCCCAGGCTGTGGATCTTGAACCCGATAAGTTCGTGGATCAATACAAAAGCAGCAGTAGGACGAGCCTTGCTCGCTTGAGAGCACACATCAAGCATGAGACGTGGTAGCTTGCTTTCAAGGCAAGTCAGGTTTCCATGTTTAGGCGGAATACTTGCCTCGACTCTCATGATTAGCGGTCAGCCGCCCGTTTCGCCAGAATCGAGGGATTTCTCGCCCGATTATGGAAACCGAATCTGAGGCGGTTCAACCACCTTTATAAATACCCTCCATAATCATCAACAAGGTACACACACTTTCTTGAGCCGTTACTCTGTCAAACCGCCTTTGACAATCACTGATACTTACTCTCTCTGCCTGGGGGTTTCGAGACCTTGCCTTGCACTTCTACTCAGTGTTCTTGTGATCTTAAGCTCAAGGAGGACGATTACAAGCCCAGATATCCTACCCATCTCAAGGACGGCCCAAGCTGTGCATTTTGCCACATCACCCTTAAATTCAAATCTCTAAATCTTCGAGACTCCCCTCAATCCAATGCAGTCTATGCAGAATTCGAAAACGAAAAAATGCTCTAACAAACACCCAAAAAATTGTTCCTTTCTCTGCCCCGACAAAACCCGTCCCCATCTTCGAGCTCTTTAGCTCCAGCCGTGATTTCACCATATTCTGGCCAAGAAAGTTCCAAGTTCGACATCTGTCTTCTCCACCCCTTTTGTCACTGGTCATCTCCTTCGTCTCCGGGCTCGAAATTGGAAATTAAAACCACCTTGCTACAGTTCAAGTATGATCTTTCTTCTCTTATATTGGATTTTGAAACTAGAAAATCAGAAAGCATTTAGGCCCAACCAATCATTAGCTCATGTAGAAAGTAGAAACATAAGCTTCAACCAAGATTGATTTATCTTCTTCCTCTTCCTTCCCATCATTTTCATCCATCACCTCCGGCAAGTCGCCGCCCTTCTTTGCAGCATAAGCCTTGGGAGGGTCAACCTTAGGGGTGATGCCAACAAGTTTATCTGCGACTCAAAGTCAAGGGACCAAATGGTGTCATTAACCCTTGAGGAAAAATACTATAGTATTTCAATCATTGTACTATACACTCTCCCTTCCTAAAAAAGTATTTCATCGTTCCAAAATTATTATCATGTTTTCATGTTTCTTTAATTCTCAAAAAAAAATTGTTTTGAATTTTTCTTTTAAGACTATTTTTATCATACTACCTTACTTCTTTTTTTCTTTCTTTATTTATGAGTCAAATGCACATGAATTTTATAGAAAGCTACACATTATATCAATTTTAATAATCAACACAATTGTTTTTTTTTTCTTAATACATGTACTGCGTCAAACAAAACAATAATTTTAGAACTGTGGGAGTATTATGATTGACTCGACATACAAGTTAAAAAATATTGATGTGGTATGTGTATGTTCGTGTGAAGCTCACGTGCAACGGATCCACCACTAATATAACAAGGAAAACAAGAGTAAAATGCTAAAAGTGATTTTTAAATAAAGAAATTTTAAAAAGTACACACATTTTTTTAAACGGGTAAAAAAAAGATAAACTTTTTTTTTAAGAAAGGGATGAAGTAATAAAAATTAGTTTAATAGTACTTGTTCTTCTATGTTTGCAAATGATATTTTTAACAAAAATGCTAGACTTATCACTAGTGTTACAACTTGTTTTGTGAAAAGCAAAGTTGAAAAGTCAAGTGTCTTCTTTAAAGTAAGTTGCAATACTAATGGTAACACTAGTGGTAAGCCTAACATTACTCTATTTTTAATTATACTGGAGATTGCGCTTGAAATTGACGCTAAATAGTTAATGCTCATTTAAGATATACATGAGAGACTCTAAATACGCTGATGCCGACTTTGTGAGGTTTGGGTTTTGGTACGAAAATAAATTCCTTAAGTATAAATAATAGTAAAAGATACTCCATCCGTCCTAAAATTGGGACAAACTTAGAAAAGATGAATCAATGAGACCTGACTCACCGTGTGTTTACTGAGCTGGGTTGTGAGAAAGTTAGGTTCCGTCTTACTAATTAAGATCTATGATCTCACAGGAGACCTACTCCCCCAAAATTATAGTCTTGCTTTTATTTTTCATCTGTCCCCAAAAAAATTGCTTTGTTTATAACTTTCTTTTTATGACAACAATTTTATTATTTTATAATTAATTTTCTTTATACTTTAATTATGGACTACATTTACAGAAGCTTTAAGGGAAACTACTCAATGTACCAATATTATAATTAAGTCAATTATTTTTCTTTAATCTAGATGCAAAGATAAAAAGGATAATAATTTTAGAATTAATGGACTATCTCATTAAAAAAACCAACAATTTTTGGACAATTGATTGATAAAGCATCTTCAGGTGTGAAATTTGCAAGTCATTCAATTTTAAGAAAAAAAACGAGTGCTGCTATATAGCCCCCCAATGCTATAAGTTGATCCCCCCAAAATCCAAAATTCTTAACTTACCCTTCCCTTCATCCAAACTCACCCCCTTCACAGCCTCCTACCTTCTTCCCACCCCTTCACCACCTCCTCCCTTCCCTCCCCCCACCGCCTCCACCCTCCCCCCAATCCACTGCTTCTTCCCTCCCCTTCCATCAACACCTATTTTCGCTCCCCCCATCACAGTATACTCCTTCCAATTCCACATTCTCTTTTCCATTGCATCTTTCTCTGCATCCTTTAACTTACCCCCTCTCATTCATCCCCGCCAAGCAGTGAGCATCAATCTCCGATCACAGTCCCATCTCCCCTCTCTCTTAAAAATAAATAAATTAATTAAAGGTTTGTTTGGCCTTGGCCATCCGAACAACCTTATTCTGTCGACCTAGGTCGACCAAACAACCTTGTGTTGTTCGTTAACAAGATTGTTCGGTCGCCCTTGGCCGAACAACATAATGTTGTTCGGTCGACCAAAGTCGAACAGAACAATGTTGTTCGGATGGCCA
Organism: Codonopsis lanceolata; assembly: GCA_013146195.2. Taxonomy (NCBI): domain Eukaryota; kingdom Viridiplantae; phylum Streptophyta; class Magnoliopsida; order Asterales; family Campanulaceae; genus Codonopsis; species Codonopsis lanceolata. The sequence continues at coordinate 26,314 of JABEVN020000609.1, read as the reverse complement.
GGGTCGAACAAACCTTTAATTAATTTTTTTTTAAAAAGAGGGGGAGACGAGGAAAAAGGGAGGTGCTTAGAGATGTGAGCTATGTACTGGGTTGGTGGTGCTGGTGATGAAAGAAGTATATTGTGATGGGGGAGGGGGAGGAGGTGGTGATGGAAGGGGAAGGAAGAAGCAGTGGATTGGGGGGAGGGAGGAGGCGGTGAGGGGGGTGGGAAGGGAGGAGGTTGTGAAGGGGGGTGAGTTTGGATAAAAGGAAGGTGTTGGGAATTTTGGGTTTTGGGAGGGCCAACTTATAGCATTTGGGGGCTATATAGCGTCACTCAAAAAAATCTCTCTTATACTATATAAAAGTCAAGCTTGTTTCTTACAATTTAATAAATGGACAAAAATAACCCTTCACCAAATAAACCATCCACCATTTAATTAAGGACAAGACAAGTAAATTTACCATGACAACAAATAATGTTTAGATAAAAATAGCCTCAAATATAATAAATCATCTACGATTAATTAAGGTCAAACAAGTAAATTTATCAGAGACTAATTAATTTCATTAATAATCAAATAATAATTTGATCCATTGACTTGTACATGTTTTAAAGTTAGGTCCTACAGTTTTGAATTCTATTTATTTCGTATTGTATTTTTACTTTCTTATCAGTTTCCCGCTCCTACCATTATCGTTACAAATGTCGTCCAATATTTTCTAAAATAACAAAAATACTCTTACTCAGTCGAGAGACTAAAACTTTATTTGAAACTAAAAAATAATATGGTATTATTTTCTTAAATAATATGGTTTTACTCAGTAAGGACATTATAGAAGTAAATGGAAAAAATGTTACTATAATAATAGATTTGTTAGTGAGTATCAAGATATTAAGCAAAAATATGTAGCGTCTTTAACTATTACCCATGAATAAGCTAAGAGAAGTGGGTTAAGAAAATGTATCATAGTGTCAATAAGATGAAGAAAATGAAGAACCAATTGATGAATTTGTGCGTTTTGTTACAAAAGAAAGCAAAAATCTATAGTTTACTTTTTTGAATTTTCAGACTACAAGCAACCTTAAAAACTATCATACTGGTTCTAACTTATAAATATTATAAACAAACCACTGTTAGTAATCACAAAGAACTAGGTTTAAAATATTTTACTCTTCCCCATAACTGGGTTCCAAACCTCTAACCTCTTTTGGTCTTAACTTGTTTGCACCTCTTCACATAACCCGAAGTAGTTACGTGTGAGAATCTCTCTATTCCCCTCCCTTGGCTATCAATTTATTTTCTTCTACAACAACCCTCCTTTAATTGAAAGAAATTATCACCAATCAACATCCTTTCAAGTAGTTCCATCCTAAATTAGATTATCTCCTTGCTTAGTAATTTGACACCGAAAGTGAATAGGAAGTAAGAAATGAGAGACGTTTGAGAAAGAAGTCTGATTAATCAGAAACTAAAGAGATTCTATGTTTTTATTTTAGTAAGGCGGGGTGAATGCGTTTCTTGGTGATGGTGATGGCGGTGCTTACGACTGTAGGGATGATGGTGTTAGGGGCGGTGGTGACAGTGATTTTAGGGATGACATTGGTGGATTAAATGAAATACATCGTTGTGAGATTTCCTAATCATCAAATTTTCAAATATTCATATAGGTTTCAGATTCAATTTGAAATTTTGAAAATTCAAAAAAATGAATTTGAGTTTGTAAAAAGTTAAATTTAAGGTGGTGGTGGTGGTGCGTCTATCATTGATGGGTTTTCCAAATGGGTTACTTCGAAGGAAGGAGTAAGGAATTAGAAAAGGAAATAAAATCAAATCAAAAAAATTAAATTTTGGACTAATGGTAAAATTTGAGGTGGTAGTGGTGGTGGTGGTGAGTCTATGAATGATGAGGTTGACGAAAGAAAGTGAGGGCTAAAAAATAAATTTTATTTTTTATTTTTTTTGGAGTAATGCATTTTTTAACTTGAATTTAAATATCAGACAAAGTATAACTAATTTTGGATTATTTAAATAATTATTTTTTAATTAAAAAAATGTTTTAAATATTAAATGACAAACTAAATGATGAAATTATAACAAATCCCACTTTGTGCCACAAGCAAAATGACCAAAATAATCCTCATGTACATGATTTTCCAACACTATTTTTAATGCCCATAGACGGAAGAGGATAAAGTGGGACAAATAGAAAAAACATGCAGGAAAGTGAGACATCATAGGTTGGGAATGACATTATTAGAGGTATATAAAAAATTGTAACTATAATAATACATTGGTTGGTCAGTATCGAGATATTAAACAAATCTATAGCGTACTTAGTAATTGCGTGTGAATAAGCTAAGAGAAACGTGTTAAGGAAAGGTGCTATAATGTCAAGAAGATAAAGAAAAATGGAGAACTTAGTTGACAAATCTGTGCGTTTTGTTAGAGAAGAAATTAAGTTAGAATCGATAAGAAAGTCGTTTGAAGAAAGTAGTTTCACTTAACGTTTTTCCATTTTAGCAAGGTAAGGTGGACACGTTTCTTGGTGGTGGTGATAGCTTTGGCGGCATTTCTAGGGATGCTGGTGGTGGTAGGGGTGATTTTAAGTATGACATTGGTGATTTAGGTGGAATACGACATTAAACAAAGGAGTAAGAAATTAAACAAAGAAATAAGATAAAATAAAAAAAAATTGATTTCTAGGCTAATGGTGTTATTTGAGGTGGTAGTGGTGGTAATGGTGGTGAGTGTATGAATGATGAGTGCATAAATTAAATAAATTCTAAATTTAATTATGAGACAAATTAAAATAACAACATTGCTAGTAACTAGAAAAGGGGAGTGGGAATACAGTAAACCCCCTATGGTATCATTATTTTCCAAGTCACTCCTCATGGCTCCAACTATTAGGTTCAACAAAAATCTTTCTAAACCATCTAATCTTGCCACTATATACAATATCATCCAAATCAGTCAGCTTTGTAATGGAAATCAATTATTAAGAATGTGTTAGTTAAAAAAAAAAAAACAGATTCAAGCCCCCCCCCCCTTTAATTTTAGCTATCTTTCCCAGAAATCTTTGCGATCCATGAACCATAAAAGACAAGGATACAAATATGTTTTTCAGCTCAAAAATCCCTTATAGGATGAATTATAAACTAAGCAAATAAAAATCCAAGTAAAAAGGTTGAAACTAGTCAAATACAATCCAATCAAATAAAGTCTAAATAGAAGATTATGGACAATTTTGGGATAAATTCACCCTTTACCAGACTAAACAATCTTGGCAGTGGTCTTTTCATTGATGTTGATTCTCTGAGTTCTCACCGTCTAAGTCAACTCCAAGCTCCCATCGACAGCCCCTTATAGCTTCCAAAAAAATAACAAGTCTTCTTAGTTGGGATACGACGACAGATGATGAGCCCAAGATTTCCATGAACTTTTCTGAGAATTTCCTTTTATTTTATGTAATTTTTTAGTTAATTATGTCTTGAAAATATTATTATTTACGTATGTGTGCTTAATGTATGTTTTTATGCATAATTGAGCATTTATATGATAATTAACACGAAGTTTGAGGCAATTCTGAGCTTTAAAGTTGAGTTGCAAGTTACTCGGTCAAAGTCCATTAAGTCCTTCAAGTGTTCCAAGGTAAAACAGGGCTAACAGCAGTTAACTAGGCTAACGAAGGACTAAATTGATATACCTAGAGGGAGAAGGATTTCAGCGCACAGTCCAGAATCTCTAGGGTTACCGGGGTAAGTATGAAAAGTTCAAGGGAGGTCGGCGCCAATCCAGAACCTGCCCCCACTTTTGCGTTGTCGGTTAAGGAGCGTGCCATGTGTCGTCATCTCCCGCCTCCTGCCCAACAGCGACCCGCGTGTCCCCTCTTGGATCCAAATCCAGCCCGACCCACACCCAGCTCACCTACTCTCCTTTTCACCCGCTTCACCTCACATCCGCTTCCCGTTTCATCCAGGGTCAACCCGCGAGTTCTTGTAATGGGTAGCCCTTCAACCCCTTTTGCCCCCAAATCTTTTATGTTTTTCCTATTCTGCCCCTGCCTCTTGTTAGCCCTCATTTGATATCTTCAAACAACCTCCATTTGGGGAAAAAAAAGCTCCCATTTCGGGTTGTTAGCCCTAAATAAGGCACCAATCCCATTTACCACCATTTTCTCTCTAAATCCTTGAAACTTGATCACTTTTGAAGGTTTGAAGCATCATTTCAAGAGTCAAAGATGCATCTGCAAAAGATTTCAACTCCGGATTTACGATTTTTCGGTTTAATTCTTCAAACTCATATTTTATGATATTTATTGTATTTTCTTGGGTTGATTAATTTTGTAAATGTTGAATTGGTTTGTGCTTAATTTACCTATGAAATGCAATTATTTTTCTATGACCAATGTAGTGAATAAAATAGTGCACCCGACTATCAAGACTTGAGTTAAAGAAAAACAGAAAGATTATTAAAATTAAATGTCGGCTAAACTAGAAATATTGTACTCCTATTTTTTAATTTTTATTTGTGGTTGCCAAACCACCTTCGCAGTAAAGTAAATTTAATTGCTTTCTTAGGTTGTTTATATTTTTAGTTTTTAATTTATTTTTTTTCGCTCAAATATAATTAGTTAGCTCAATTTTGGTACTTAATCGAAGTAAAAATTACATATATTCTCTGCGGGATCGATAATTTATACTTATATACATTTTATTACTTGATACGACTAAATTTTTTTGTCCAAATTATGTTTTTGCACACATCAACGGAGGAAGTAGATGTAATCAAAATCATGGTTACTAAAGCGAGGAAAAGTGAGAGAGAAGGGAGGGAGCGGACAAAGTAATTTTAGGGGACGAAAAATGGTATTACGTTTAGGTTTAGCTTTATGTTCTGAAGTAGTAGTTTTTTGGTGTTTTCAAAGGTCCGTTAGCAATTTCTTGTCGGGTTCCAAAATCGAAAACTTCAAGAAGATTTTCCGTCGACTTAAATAGAAGGTGCTGATCGGAAAAAATCAAAAACACAGGGGTGTTTATTGTACATTATCATCCAAATTGAAAAGATTTTGTAATGTTAAACAACACCACAAATGCCCCTTGGGCCCCCCGCCTCCCCAACTGGAAATTACAACACAAAATCACAACCAACCACGTAAGCAAAAGCCAGTCCCATGATCAGCGTCCACGTGTCAAACTCCCATTCAGACTCTTAGATTTCATTGGATGAGATTACATCTAATCATCACTTTTCATCCCAAACTTCATATATATACACACTGCACCCCCTTATCTTTTCTCTCTCCTTAAATCTCTTTCTCACTCACTCGATTCACTAGTGAGAAATATTTCTCCATAATCATGGCAGCAGAGATGGCATTACTAAAACCCATCTCTAAATTCGGCTATAACAGGGCATTTCCCCCACCAAATTCAACCGCCGCCAGGTTCTTCACCGTTAAAATGTCATCGGCAGCCGTCTCCGCCACCGGAAAGAAGAGCGGTGGGAGCAGCAAGAAAATGATTAAGGAATCGCTGCTGACTCCAAGGTTTTACACGACGGATTTCGACGAGATGGAGATGCTGTTCAATACGGAGATGAACAAGAACCTGAACGAGGAGGAATTCGAGGCGCTGCTACAGGAATTCAAGACGGATTATAACCAGACGCATTTCGTGAGGAACAAGGAGTTCAAGGAGGCGGCCGATAATATACAGGGCCCACTACGTCAAATCTTCGTGGAGTTCTTGGAGAGGTCTTGTACGGCTGAGTTCTCTGGTTTCCTTCTCTACAAGGAGCTTGGTAGACGCCTTAAGGTACCTATCCCTTCCCATGAAATCTTTAAGGGGTCAAAATCAAATTTTAATATAGAGCTAACTACACCCTACTTTCCTATCACTGCACCCATGTACTACCTTGAAATGTTGTAAGGGGTGTAGAGATGAAAAATTAGGGTGAGATAGCCTCACTTAGGGCCTTCAAATGGTTACCCTTAATCCTACACATAATTTTGATACTCCCGGCTTTTTATGCCCAATTAATAATAAAATGACACTTTTATTATTTAATTTTTAAAAATGTACTTATTAAGTTAACATTCCAAAATGGAAAAGCCGACTATTTGTTCGGAACGGAACAGAGAGTAACAAATAGGTATCAAAATTTATTTTTAATAACCATGGAGCAAGTACTACCATTGGATTTGTCCGTACAAGGCTGTGGATGCTATCTCCGGTTCCTAACGGATTGTCCTTTTATTTATTTATTTATTATTTTTATTATTTATGTTTGTCTATTATACTTTCTTTCTAGGAAAACAATTTAGCACTTTATCGTTACCTTTTCTTCTTACGACAACATGAACATGAGTTCAAAAGAAATTAGATATTATACCATTATTTTTACTAGAGTCAATTTGTTTTTTCTCGATCCATGTGTTTGCAGTAAAACAGTTCCGTAATTAAAGGGAGTTTTCTTAAATACCCATGTAACAATACGCATGTTTAAGTGGTCATCAATTAAAATGAGAATCGAATCAAGGGTAATATGTAATTTAACTTTTAAAAAAATGAACATTATTGATTGAACACTTCTTTTGGAACTTTTAAAAAAGGAAAAACTATTTATTAACAATTAGCACAAACTTAGGAAAGATGGTTTAGCTGGTTTTTTTGTAAAACGGTTCTCTTGACCTGACTTACTGTGTGTTGGTAGACTGAGTTGATGAGAGAATGAGGTTCCGTCTTATAAATTAGGATCCGTACAAGACATCTGCCCTAAACAATTTTAGTAATGTAACATGTAATTATCCTTGATATCCACTTAATAACATTGAAAGTGTACACTTGTGTGTGTTTCTTATTTGACTCTGCTAGATGTTATTAGGGGTACTGAAAAAATGAAAATGATTCATTCTCAAAATTTATTTAAAGAATTCTTGTACTTCACTCTTAAAAGATTTCTACGTTTATTGGAACTTACAACACTTAAAAGTGTGATGTAAATCGAATCTGCTGATGAATTTTGTAAATGTCATTACTTTTTAAGAAAAATACACACACACAAAGATAGAAATGTATTGAGAACTTGGAATGGAGAGAGTAACAATTTGGTTCTGTCCCGCGCCCACACCTCCCCCCCTCCCAACAGACGCACAATAAACGCCTGTATCTATATTGCTGCGTAAAAAGATGGTCCGACTATTTCAATTGGTCTCTATAGTTTTAACACTTCGACTAAATGTTTTCTGCATTATCTATGAAAAGTAAGGACTATGTAATTTGCCAAGAGCAATATGGTGCAGAAATGTAGTTTTCTGATATATGCAACTTTCAGCTGATCAAAATGTTTACTAGCTGCCGGATATGATAAATATCATCTTTGTAATTCGAATTTCCTTTCTGATATACAACAATTCGTTAGAATTTGGTTTGTATGTTATCATTCATACAACACCCCCCTCTCGATTTTATTTCCTTATGTACCACAAATAGCCTAATGTAGCTTTGTTAAAGTTGCTAGAGTTCGTTTTTGTGGGAGTAATAGAGACCATCTGCATTCTCGCCTTTTCCAGTGAAGAAGCTCCCATTAGCTTTTGTACTGAACCTATTAGCTCGATTATTTGCTATGCAGAAAACAAACCCTGTTGTAGCCGAGATTTTCTCTCTCATGTCCAGGGATGAAGCACGCCATGCTGGGTATGCTCCAAAACCTACCCGGTTACTTATTTACCAAAATAACTATGCTTTTGTTATTGCAGATTTCATGGTTAACTTAACTAGTTGAAATGATAATGGGTAATTGTTCACTGCAGATTCTTGAACAAGGGTTTGTCTGATTTCAATTTGGCATTGGATTTGGGGTTCCTAACTAAGGCTAGAAAATACACGTTTTTCAAGCCGAAGTTCATTTTCTACGCAACATACTTGTCTGAGAAAATCGGATACTGGAGATACATAACCATTTACAGGCATCTTAGGACCAATCCCGAGTACCAAGTCTACCCTATTTTCAAGTACTTTGAGAACTGGTGCCAGGATGAGAATCGCCATGGCGATTTCTTCTCTGCATTAATGAAGGCACAGCCTCAATTCCTCAATGACTGGAAGGCCAAGTTGTGGTCCCGCTTCTTCTGCCTATCGGTACTCTCTCTCTTCGTTTTGCTCATACAAGTGCTGTCGATTCCACATTTTGGCTGCTCCAAAAGGATTTTTTTTTTGTTCTTGCATCTAGCTTGCTCCTTATTGGCAACATATATTTGCATGCAGGTGTATGTGACAATGTATCTTAACGATTGCCAAAGGACAGCCTTCTACGAAGGGATCGGCTTAAACACAAAAGAGTTTGACATGCACGTTATCATTGAGGTGAGTGCGTATTCTTATTCTATCTGGTATGTATTTTCCCATAGATTGTTTTTCCGCTCTTGTCAAGTCTGAAAAACAGCAGGACATAACTCAGCTTAACCTTGTGGCCTAATTCCTTTGAATCCCTATGAATACGAAACAAAGCAAGACTTTGAGTTAGATTTATGAATCCCTATGAATACGAAACAAAGCAAGGCTATGAGTTAGATTTATGAAACTTGTTTTTACCATGCAGACAAACAGAACAACAGCTAGAATTTTCCCGGCTGTGCTGGACGTAGAGAACCCAGAATTCAAGAGGAAGTTGGACAGAATGGTAGAGATCAACGAGAAAATATTGGCAATTGGGGAGACCGACGACATCCCCCTGGTTAAGAACTTGAAGAGGATCCCACACATTGCAGCGTTGGCCAATGAGCTCTTGGCTGCATATCTCATGAAACCCATCGAATCTGGCTCCGTGGACATAGCCGAGTTCGACCCGCAACTTGTTTATTAATAAATTCCTTTTGGTAGAAGATTTAACAAACAAGTCTGTTTTATATGTATTTTTTAATGTGGAATTGTTGATTATTGTCTCAAGAGATGAACATTGTCAAGCGGGGAATGATACATTGCCTGGTATTTCTTTGTATAAATAGAACAATTACTGATAGCTACTTCATGCTATAGCCTATAAGAGCATCCTCAATGTTGTATAGTCTTGTACAATTTCTTAACTGGATCACACTGTCACCTACACATTTTTATCTTCATATTCACTTAAGAATATATCTTTCTATTGTATAATCTTTTTATACATTTTTTTACACAAAAAATATTAAATTTAACATCATACCATATAATAAATACAAAACGCTCTCCCACCTCCTCCCCCCACACAAAATAATAATGTCAGGCGGTCAGCCCCCCCCGCCCTCCCCCTCACAGCTCCATTTCACAAGACCAACTTCGTATTTAGGAAATAAATAGCATTTCTCTCTCCTAGTTGGCTCCTAGGTGGCCACTCAACTCAATTCTCAATGCATAAGAGCATGTACAATGGGGTTTTCCCCAAAATCAAACTCAATTCTTCTCACCCAATGGAGAATTTAAAAAAATCTTTTCCAAATCAACCAATGATTTTAAAAAAAAATCATCTCTTGAACCCCAAAGTCCCCAAATCCTAGGCAAGTGGATAACATTTTATTTTCTTCCATTGCCTTTCTTGACCAATTTTTATCCAAAAAAAATTAATTTTTTTATTTACTTTTTTCCTGAATTAAAGTACACATTTTTACCTATAAATAGAGACTTGGTTTGTTTCATTTTGATATCGGAAAAAATTTCTATGATTTTTTCAAGTTTCTAGTCAATATTAATTGAGATAAATATGGTGGAGTATGTAAATATGTTGGATTTTGTGTCACCATTGGGAAAGTTTTTTGGTTTTATATCAATTAGGTATCTAATGAATTATTTTATTGGTTTTTAATGGATTGTATTTGATTTTTGGTTTGATTTGGCAAAACCATTGTACATGCTCTTAAGGGGTTATAATTTGGTCCAAGGCACTAGATGAAGTTCATTTGAACATGTCTCCCCCATCAAGCCCGTAAGGGGGGCTCAGTGATAGACATGGAGCTTCATAATGTGTAAGATCTCAGGTTCGATTTCTTCACATGCTTCCTTAGAAGGAAAAAAAAAAGTCTCTCCCATCAAATCGAATCCATAAATATGTCTCTAAATCGTAGTTTTATGGATAACGTTGAACATAAATTAACGGTTGACTTCCTCGTTACTATTCATATTGATAGCACGATCTTTTTAATTTTATTATCCTAACTCTGTAAAACGGAGTTCATGTGAAGATGTCTCCCCCCATCAAATCGAATCCATTAATGTCTCCCCAAATCACAGTTTTATGGATGACGTTGAACATAAATTAACGATTGACTCCCTTGTTATTATTCACATTGATAGCACGATGTTTTCAATTTTATTATCCTAAATCTGTAAGACGGAGTTCGTGTGAACATGTCTCCCCCATCAAATCGAATCCATTAATGACTCCCCTAGTCGCAGTTTTATGGATGACGTTGAACATAAATTAACGGTTGACTCCCTCGTTATTATTCACATTGATAGCACGATCTTTTCATCTTTATTATCCTAAATCTAAGAGACGGAGCATCAAAAATGATAAAAAGAAAATTGTTGGAGCCGATAGCCTATCAATAAAGACCGCAAGTTACCTAATAAAAATGTAAGAGAAAATAATGGAAGATTAAAAAAAAAAAAATAGGAAACTAATTAGATTTTGTTTTGATTTGTATCAATTTATGATACAATCAAAACCAAATCATACAACTAATTTTTGTTTTTTTTTTTTTTTTTGACATTTTAGCAATTCGAAAAATGTTTTTATTTTTTATTTTTCTATTAAAAAAAGTACACATTTTTATCTATAAATAGATATTTGGTTTGTTTCATTTTGACACCAAATCAATTTTCAATATAAAGAAAATGGGGTATGAAAAAGTATTGAATTTTGTGTTATTGTTGGAAGATTTTTTTTTTTTGTTTTAAATCAAATAAATATCAAACAAATTATTTTATTAGTTTTTAATGTGTTGTGTTTGATTTGATGATTTTAATTGAGCTGTTAACCATGCTCTTCCCACCCACTGAAATCTTTGCGAGTACCATTTTCTTTCTTTCTTTTTTTGGTTAAAAATAATGTCCTAATTTTATACTCCATTTGTTTCTAAATTATTATCCAATTTGACATGGACGTCGTTTAAAAACATTAATTGTTTGTATTATGAATATAAGTGTAATGTGTGGTTTTCTTTAATTTCCTTATGTATATAGAAAAAGTAAATTAAAATATATAGAAAAAGTAAAGGTAAAATGGTAATTTTTTTCTAAAATAGAAAGTTCTGAAAGAAAACAATTATTAAAGGAAGACAATTATTTAAAAATGGTTTGGATTATTTATTTAGGAAAACATTAATATCATTTTATTTATATTTATAATGCAATATATTTTAGGTAAGAACTTAGGTAAGATGGTTTTACAGATATATTTTATAAGACAGATCATCTTTACCCAACTCACCGCGTGTTGGTGGGTTGAGCTGTGAGTCAGTAAAGATTTGTCATGAATGAAGATCCAAATCTGGATTGCTGAGAGCGGGCATCACCAAATCTACAAGCTGGGACCAGGAGTGGCTCAAGGTGAGCGGTTGTTGATTGAGCGTACATCTTATTATAATACTGCATGGACTTGTAGAGGCGGCGGCCTATTGGTCAGGGGTTTGACCAGGCAAGCCCACCTGGCTTCCTTGGCTGTTTTCTCGCTAGCGGTTTAACTGTACCCTGAGGTCTTGAGCCCGAGCATCCTTTTGCTCGTTGATAACTTGGCGAGCAGTTCGCTGGCTTGCTTGGTTCTTGCTAGCATGTTGAGACAGTTGATCCTCAACATATGAGACATCCTCACCGTGAGCCGCATGCCATGTTGTAATCCTCGGGTTTCTCGTTTGCACCCCTTGTGGTGCCCTCAATGGCAGATCACCGGGCTGTGGGTTGTTATTCCCAACCAGCTGGCTGCTAGCCTGTGGTTACTAGCCATGGCGTAATGTTTGCTACCCTTCTCATCCATTGCACTAAAACTGTTTATCGGAAAACTCACTGGAAAAATTTAGAGAGAGAGCTTAGAAACTTCGTTCTCGGCAACGAAACCAAATTGATGTGGCAAAAATACAGATTGGGCCGTCTGTGTAATGAATAGGATATCTGGGCTTGATCTGCTTCCTTGAACCTGATTAAGATTACGAAAACACCTTAGTGGGAGTGCAAGGCTTGGCCTGGCGAAACCACTCTGGTGTGAGAGTAAACATCGTGTAAAAAAGTCAAAAGAGAATTTGATAGAAGTTCAAGGTTCAAGAAAGAGTGTGTACTCTGAATATGGTTTATGTATAGATATTTATAGGCTCCCAATGTCATCGAATCAGTCTAGGATTCACTGCCTTAGTTATTTTTTAGGATTATGAGAGAATCCTTAGATTTTAGGCGTGATAGGCGGCTGACCGCGTGAATGTAGGAGAAGATATGGTAAGTGTCCTGCTCGAATAAGGAAACATTTGACTTGACGTGGATAGCAAGTTGTTAAGTAACCAACTCATCTAAAAGTTTAATCTGTTAGAGAGAGCACCAACAATGTATATCATGCTTTTATATTTTGTGCTTTAACACTCCTCCTCACGTGCATACGTGGAGAGAGATGCACTTTATATAGGGTCAATACGTACCCTTTGTAATTTTTTTTTGGGATAAATGCAAGCGGGAAGATTTGAACATTTGTCTCTACCAAACCATGAGCTCTGATACCATGTTAAGTAACCAACTCATCTAAAAGTTTAAATTGTTAGAGAGAGCACCAACAATGTATATCATGCTTTTATATTTTGTGCTTTAACACAAGTTTCCGAGACTCCCTATTCCATACGTGCCCAGGCGAGCAAGGCTTTGTCCGGTTATTATGATGTAGATCTGTTGAAGTGTGAATTCCAGGCATGACCTTTGATTGGGCGGGCATGGCCTTTGATTGGGCAGACATGACCTATGCTCGATCATGTTTCGATGAGAATTAGTTTTCTCTGCTTGGTGTCCTCTAGCTTTACCCGTTAGATCGGTAGGTTTCATGCTAATTAACCTCGTAACTAACACGTGGTGATCGTTTATGCATTACTCGTGACCGAATTTAAGCCGAAGACATCAAGTTCTAAACTTTGTACATTTTATGGATAATTTTTGTAATATGAATCTTCTTAGAGCAGGTACAACGGAAGGTTTTAAAAAAATCTTCCGCCAATCAAACCGTACAACGGAGGTTTTTAAAAAATCTTTCCTAAATCAGTTGATGATTTATTCGTCAAAGGCGCAGCAGAAGAAGCCGAAATTTTCGGAAATCGTCACAACAGTTCAGCGCCAAACGGCTGTGTTTTGAAGCACAACCCATCAAAACGGCGTCGTTTTGATGGGCCAAAAGTCAAGCCAAAAAAATCAGCCGACAAGGGTGACATCAGCAAGGACATGTGTCAATAAAGTACCGGTTTTTGAGTTTTTTTCATTATCTGCTGTTCAAGGGCAGTTTGGGCATTCAAAAAAGTTTTTTTTTTATTTTATTTTAAACAGTACACATTTTTATCTATAAATAGAGACTTGGTTTGCCTCATTTGGATACCAAATGCATTTTTGGCAAAATTTGAATTAATTTGTAAGTTTTCTCTCTCTTCTCTTTCTCTCCAAATTTCATTTTTTTAATTAATCCATTTTTAAGTTGTGTATTTTTTATTATTAATATTATTATTATTTACTACTTAAATATTTTAAATGGATGCAGATTATTACATATAATTGTCTTTATTGTTAATTGTTTATTATTACCATTATTATTGTTAAATTTCATATTATTATTGTAATTAGTTGTTATTATTATTGTCAATATTATCATTAAGTAATATTAGTTGTTATCAATGTATTGTATTATTGTAGTTGTTGTATTATTTTCGGATATTGTTGTGAGTTTCTTTGAATTGTTTATGTAATGAATTTAATTATTGTACTTTTTTAAATTTATTAATGAATATTAATATAAATATTATTCGACTTATAATAAATTGATAATATTATTATATTATTATATTAATTAATTATAATAATATTATATTATAAATAATATTGAATTATTCTGGTTATACTAAATTAATAATATTAAAAATAAATAATATCAAATTATAATAAATTTTATTCAAATTATAATAAATAAATAATATTTTAATAATGAGTATTTAAATAATTTCGAAATTATTTATTTATGCAATATCAAATTTATTTATTAGTATAAATTGAAAGAATATATTAAATTAATAGAGATAAAGATGGTGGGGTAGATAAAGTTGTTGGAGATAAAGATGGTGGGGTATATAAATGTGTTGGATTTTGTGCCAACCATTGGGAGGGTTTTTTTGTTTTAAATCAAATGTATATCTAATGGATTAGTTTATTGGTTTTTAATGGGTTGAGTTTGATTTTGGTTTGATTTTAATCAAACCATTGTACTTGCTCTAAGAAGTTGGATCAAAACTACAATCTTGTAATAGTAATTTAATTTGAAAATGGTTTTTAGACTATGAACTTCATCTGCCACACTTTAGAGGTGCACAAACGGTTCTGCGTTTCTGGTTCAAGAAAAATTCAACTTGAACCTAATTTGAATCATGAACCCTTGGAGGTACGTTTCGGTTTTGAATCGTGTAACCAGTTCACTGTTCAAAATGGTTCATAACTGTTTTTTTTTTCCCAAAAAAAAAAAAACATTTTATGGTTAACCATTTTTCTTGAATTCATTTTTCAAACCATCTCTAAACCTTTGCATAATATTTTTTTGAATTTGTTAGATACAAAAAGTAATTCTTTTAAATATTTTAAATTTTGTAAACTTTGTAAAATAAATAAAAGTATTTAAAAAAAACAAAGACAATAGGTCGATACCCTAATTAATTCTATTAATTATAATTTAAAAAAATACAAGAGGGAAGGGGGACAACTAATGAATTAAAGTCAAAGGAGTCGTATCTCTAAACTACGATTTGTTCAATAAATAAAAAATACTATCTAAAGATTCTAATTTACAATCTATAAATCAAAAAATTATAATCAAAAAATTGCAATTAACTTACCTCATGAAGCGACATGGTTCAATCGCTTTCACTCGATGTATCATCATCAAAGTCCTTTTCCTCGGAAATAACTACCTTGTCTTGTGTTTTATTTTTTACTTTAATCCAATAGATCACTAAAAGTTAATTTTCTAAATTTGTTACGTTCAATCTTGATCTTCTTTCATCCACAACACAGCCGGACAAGCTAAATGTTTTCTCTACGGCGACGATTGAGGCAAGAGAAACTAGGATCTTGAGGTAGGACAATATTCGATTAGTTTTAATTATAAGTTTGAATATTTTTATTTTATTGTAATTTTCATATTTAATTTTAATAGGATAATATTTTTATGTTTAGAAGTAGAATTAGACATCTAAATGATGAATTTAAGTTTTAACTATATAGGTTACTTTTTAGGAAGTTTTAACTAGATGGAGACACTATTTCTACTACAATTTTCGCTTATCAACTACATCATTAATTATTGCATTAAATAAATACATGTTTCCAACAAAGTTACCCCTTTTTAAGTTGACTAATCAAGTTACGTTCTTATTACCTTCTTACATTATTTTTTTGATCAAACATCAATGGAAAACATAATTATTCTATTTATATTCTTAATATTTTAATTCTCAACAAACAAGGTACTTATTCTTTTTCATAATAAATATGTTTAATCAATTTTTCTAATCACTCACGTTTCATATTCCATTAACATAAAAATAATATGATTAATATATTTTATACCAAAATTTTAGATTATATTGGATATTTTATCAAAATTAATATTCTAATTTAGTTTTAAAAATGTTGTTTTAAAATATCAATTCAATTATTATGGTAAGTATTAAACTGAATATTTTATTCAATAAACTCAAGAATTAAAATTTCGAATCAATTATAAAGGTAGACAAAATATTTAAATATTACGATACTATTTCATATTATGATTTTACTATTCGATAATTTTTTTATTATTATATCCTTTAAATTTCACTTTTGATTTTTTCCATAACCATTGAGCATATATTTACTTAAAGTTTGGTAGATAAAATGTCATTACGATTTTTTAATTATACAATATAACTTTAGCTATAAGATTAATTAATAAAATCATTACAAAAAAGTAAAAATAATAATAGAATATCTATGTTGTTCATAAATGTTTGAACTAAAAAATAACATTAAAAGGTAATTAAGAAAGTAACTTGATTAGTCAACTTAAAATGGATAAGTACTTAAGAGGTAGTTTTGTCCAAACATGTATATTTGATGCAATAATTAATGATGTAGTGGATAAGCAAAAATTGTAGTGGAAATAGCTCCTCCCTTAATTATATATGTTAGACTACTTTTTAGGAAATTTTTACTTGTTTTCCAAGCATTAGTTCTATAAAAATAGACTTCATTATAATTCCGAATTAATTCTTTATTTTCAATAAAAATTAGAGTTTTCTCTTTTCTATGGTGGATTCCAGTTATCTCTTCCTAGTGGATTTTAGGTTGGTTTATGTTTGAAATGGTCAACGTTATTTTGAAGAGATTTCTCGTGGTAAAAACCATTGATTATTCTTTCGAGAATATATTCGTTGGTTCGTATGTTAATGAGCATAAACTTGATTCTCTTTTCACATATTTATGTGTTACGAATAAGACCCCTTTTTTTTATTACACGCTTCATTTGGCATCAGAGCCATGATTCGTGGTATCGAAGAAAGCTTTGGAACCATAGAAACGTTGTTTCGTGATATCCGCTATGATATGAAGGACATTCTAGAAAGTTTGTGAGAGATTAAAGCCATTTTGCACATCGACGGAAACCAACCAACACCACAAAACCAAGTTGTTGTCATGCCTTGCAAGTTGCAATGGCCGCAGAAGCGAACCCAGCTGCGGCAACGATGAGCTACCGTTAGAATTTGGTGATGAGGCACCAATTAAGGTGCAAAGTAATACTTCTTCCATGCACAATTCTGAAAAGGTAGAAGTGATTGTCATGGAGCAAATTTTGTCTCCACCGGAGCATTATAAGTTATAACATGGTAGACTAAGTCGATTTCCAGATCTTTTGCTCAATTCACAAAGTCAAGCAAAATTGGTGTTAAAGCTACCAAAGTTATGCAAGAGGTTAATGAAGATAATCAGCCAGCAAATTAAAAGGGTCTATGTGTATGTAAGTCCAGATGGCAACAATTAAGGCTAGAGGGGGCGGGGGTGAATAGCCTTTAAAAACTTTAAGGGTTGATTTGTAAAACCTTTTAAAGTTGGCAGCGGAAAAAGAGTTTTGTCAGTCAGCTGAAAATTGGTCAGCTGGCTGACACTTTAAAAATACTTAAGCTGATGAGAGTTGGTCAGCTAGCTGACACAACTGTTTTCAAATGAAGTTGGCTTTTGAAGTTGATTACTGAATATATAGAGGAAACTGAAATACAATTTAACTGAACAACTAATCAAACAATTGTTGTTAACTGACTGACACTTAATTAGTTGAAAAAACTTCTTAAGTGTTTAGTCAGTTCGCAAGAATATGAGTAGTGGCTGACAAATCAGTTGAAGTGGTTCACAGATAAACTGCTACGTCCACTACCAAGTTGGTCAGACTTGGATTTTTGAAGTGCACTAATTTTATTAAAAATCTATTTGATCTCTAATGGATCAGTGTACAACAAAAGACCGGTGTTTGTGGAGAATGATCGAGAATCAATCAAACTCGTGAGACAAACTAACTGAATTCAAAAGATATGAAGTAGAATCACTCAGTGTTTGCCTAAACAGTAACTAGAAAGAATTAATCAAAAAAGAGTATCTAGCTAATGTTTTTCTAAGAAGACTAAGGCACATAGAAATTTCTTGAAAGTATGAGGCTTTAGACTTCTGTAAATGTATATATCTTCAAGAATGCTTCCAGTGTGTATTTATAGATGATCTTTGAGACTAACCCGTTAGGAACACATTTTGAATTTTGAAAATGTGTTTGGCAGATACAAGATCACAAAAGATCCTGTGAAATAATATCTAGCAGAATATCTACCAAAAACACAAAGTAAGAAAGTGTCAGTACAAGTATTTGATCAATCAAATAAGGAAAGCAAACGCTATGGTCAGCTGAAGTGAATAACGGACAAAATAATTTCGGGCTGACCAAAGATAACTTTAAGTTCTTGGCTGACAATCAAGTGGAATGATTTTAAGCAAATTTAATTTCATGCAAGATTCAACAATCTCCTCTTATTTGCTTAAAACCATTCACTTGAAAGCAGAAAGCCAAAAATGCTTAAATTCCTGCAAAATAGATGTTAGAGCAGCAAGCAAATATCATATGAAGAACAGTAACTTGAAAACTTAAAAAAGAGGAAATTGTAAGCTACAAGTAAAACAGGAGTTTTAAAGTTGTTCAAAGTTTAGAGAGAATGAGAGATTCAGTTGGCTGATGTGGATCCTTCAGTTATCTTTTACGCTTCGCTCTTGATGGACCAACTTGACTTCGGTGCTTTGTCGATTCGGTGGCTTCATTTCCATTTACTTGTTAAACACATTTCGGCCGGTTCTTTATCATTGTCGGCTTGATCACGGCTCATCAAGCATCGATTTGACGCACGAGAATCTTGTTTTCGGCCAGGTAAGTATTAGCCCGTGCTTTCTGCTTCTTCTCCTCCTGAATGGTTTGAAGCAGTGTAGCTTCAGCATTAAAAGCCATGTTGGCCCATTCTTGCTGATAAAGCAATATGGTCCTCCAGTCATCCATATTGGCTTCACGAGGAGCACCAGCAGCAATGGCAGCTTGCATCTCGGTTGTGATGATCTGAGTGAGGTTAGGAAGTAGAGAGGCGACTTGCTGTTGGAGAGTGGCAAGCTGGTTGGTGTGATGAGTAAAAGCTGACTTCATTTGGAGATGGTGGACATACAGAAGATCCAGCTTAGCTGACAAAGAAAGGGAACCAAGGGTTGTAGGTTCTGGTGCAGGTGGCTGAGAGGGTCCAGGCTCACTAGAGAATAGCTGAAAGGTATTGATATCAGCATCCTCAGGGTCAGGAGGGAAAAAGACATCCATGGGGTAGGCTGGGATTTGTGCTTCTGGCTCAGGTACAGGTTCAGGTAGAGGCATGTCTTCGGGAAAGACAATTTTGGTGCCTGTGGGGTGAAGCAAGGCTTTGGAGACAATCTCCCTTTGTTTTCTGGCTTTCCTACAGGCTAGCTGAGAAGGGCTAAGAAGGGACTCATCCTCAGAGGTGGACTTGGAGGAATCAGATGAAGAGTCTAATGAGGATTGGTCAACAGATTTTTCAGAAAAAGAGGAATCGGAAGCATCTTCGAAAGAAGGCTCAGGTTTAGTAGGCTTAAGGGTAGACAGAGGACTGACAGATAAGGTGAGAGAGGTATGAAGGGATAGGTCAGGTAGAACAAACAGAGGGGAAGCCTGATTTCGATGAGAGGGTATGTCAGCTGCTGGAAGAGGGAGAATCAGCTGCTATGTCAGCTGATGAGATAAGGATAGCAGCTGAAGGATCAGCTAGAGGGGCAGGTGTAGCTGACATAGTGAGGATAGATGCAGGAATAATATCAGTCAAGGGAGGAATGAGAATGGATGGAGTGACTGATATAGCTGTTGCTGGTAGAGGTATGGCTGACATATCTTGAGCAGAAGAGGGAGTGACTGACACAGGTACGACTGTTGGTAGAGTGACTGTCATGGGGATTGATGGTTGAGGAACTGGTGCGGGTATAGGTAGTGTAGAGAGAGGAACAGTAGCAGGAAGTATTGAGGTGGAGGCATCAACAGTGGGGCCGAAGGAAGGTAGAGAGATGGGTTGCAAAGTACAGGTTGAAAGAGCTGTGGGCTCAACTGAGGCAAAAACTGGTAAGGTTGTGGCTGATACAACAAAAGGAACAGGAGAAGGAGTGATATGAGGAATAGTGGGAATTAACTCTGTAATCAATGGGGCTGGATGACTAGACATTGCATCTGGGAAGGCAGTGCTTATAGAAGCTCCTCCTGGCATGGAGGCCATCTGTTTGTGAAGTTCGATATAGGCTTGGTTCGCAGCATTAACTGCATCCTGGACATATTTGTTTGCAGCTCTTTGGATTCGGGCTAATTTGGCTGGCTCGACTGTAGGTTGTTCCCAGTCCTGGTTTATGTCATCATCCTCAGGCAGAGCAAGTCTGCCGACCAAGAAGGAATCATTTGAGGGAAGAGCTGGTAGGTCATGTACTTTGTTATAGATAGTCCAGGCTAAAAAGACAAGCTCATCCTGAACAAATCTATCATTGGAGAGATAGAATCTGTTCCAGAGCAAAGGGAGAGGGTCAAAGTACTTGCCATAGTTGGCCACTAAGTCTTCCTGGCGAGATTGGGGTATTTGGATACAACACATAAGGTCGTCTTTTCAGGTTGTGGTCAATGTACTTGATTGGGTTTACAGGGGGTTTTTCAGATTTCTTCTCCTCATGGAAAGAAAGAAGAAATTGAACAAAATAAGGAAGATGGTCGATAGGGAAGACCCAGTTAGGGGGAATAGGAACTGGATTGGCCTGGTAATAGGAATGCCTAGGATGGAAAGTGGGATTCCTAATAGGTGGGAAAAACTTGATTGGAGCAGTGTTTGGAGACCTAGGATTGGAGGGGGGAGAGATGGGAACAGGATCAGTGATAGGAGTAGGGGAGAAAGGAACAAAGGTACCTGGATTTAGTTCAGGATTTCTTCTCTATCTTTTTGCAGCAATGTCAGCTGCCAATGTCAGTCTCCTCCTTCTAGTTTGCCTTCTTTCAGGGGACTTGACTTCTTGCACATCGGTGGTGACCGGCTTCGATTGGAGGTGCATCTTCATTTGGTGACCTGCAGTTGGTGAACTCTTGTTGGCTGAACACTTGTTGGCTAAACTCTTGGCTGATCAATTTCAGCTTGATGACCATCATCAGCTGGCTGACTAGAGGAAACAGTCGTAAGAGCTTGGGTCCTTGTTCTTCTTGGTCTACGCATGCGGGTGGGGAACTTCTTGACCAAATCTGCTTGACACACTTGCTCTCGATGTCATTTGCAACATATTTCTTGACCTTAACTTGACTTCAAGGTCACCAACCTTAATGAGTAGATGTTGAAGAGTAGGAATTGATCGGGCCGAAGCGATTTATGATCGAGATGATGGGTGAGTCTTGGGTTTCCAGTAGCCATGTTTTCCTTGTACTTGACAATGTTGACTTTTATACACTCTACTAAAACAGCTCCCCGGTTCATCTCGCAATTCTCCACGATGCCTTCCATGAGAAACAGCTGGGCCTCTGTAATCTTGTCATGTCCCCCGGATTTGATAATGAGGCACTTGTCCAACACCGTAGCCAGGGCATAGTGAAGTGGGGCAAACCGATGCTTGTGCTGTCAAAAGCAAGTTCTCTTGGTACTTCACTCTCATAGTAATCCACCCGGCTCGTTGGGTTTAAATCGAGAATGGTATAGGTGGTTGAGGCGAAATCATAGAGATTTGGAAAGGTAGCAGTCATGGTTTCTAAGTCGAAAACGATAGGGACTCCTACGATAGTGCCTATAAGAGAAAATTCATTTGGGTTTTCCTCCATACCCATGAAGAATTCTTGATTAGGCGGCAGGCTGAAGGTCCAGAATGTTGAAGGAGAGTAGAGGCATTAACCCAGACGCAGTGACCAAGTGAATGAGCTCAAGCCCTAACGGTTTTTCATTCAGAGAAACAATGTCCAGAAGACATTCGATGGCAGTGTTCGAAGCCATTTTCCTGTACACACAGATTAGTTAGTGAAGAAATAAAGCAAACGAAAATAAGAGAAGAAAGAAGATTGTTGTTACCAGAAGGGTTTGAAGCTAGGGTTTGAAGAAGAGAGGGTTTGAGAGAGAAAGGAATTTTAGTAAGAGAAAGATAAGTGAAAAGTGAAGTGAGTGTGTTTTAAATAGAGAACAAATAGGTACGGACGCTTATAAGAGATAGTGGGTTTTAAAAGTGAAGATATGGAGTGTAGTGATAAAGTACACAGAATTTACGTTTTTGTGATAAAAATAACACTTTATGACAGAGAGTTATTATCATAATGATGAGCCGTTTTTTGTGAAAACACGTCATTTCAACCGCCAGAGTTGGTGGGATAGTGGAAAGGTCATTTTGGCTTTTCAAAAAGCCGCGAGTTCCAAGGAAAAATAAAAGGCGGGAAATAAATGAAGAATTTTTAATAAATTTTAGAGTAAGTCTTAGCTGAGATACGATCAACTTTGACTTAAGACTCAGAGACTACCTGGACAGTGACTGTTAATCACTGTGTTGTCAGCTGATAAATATAGAATACGGATATGTCAGCCGAACAATTGTCAGCTAAGAAATGTCAGCTGTGAATGTATGTCGACTTCTGGTGACATAATTTAGATTCTGATATTGTTCCAACCAGGAATGAGGAACATTTTGTCGGTGAAGAAGGTCACCGTGAAATTTCGTTCCTAATAGCTTCATATGTCGACTCTTACCGGGTCGACAAGATTTTGCTATCTTTGGTGACCACATAATATCAGCTGAAATAATTTGTTAGCTAGATGAGTATTGACTGACAAACTGAAGAATACCCTGCAAAGATTAAACAGTTCAAAAAATATATTTTTATGACATAATAAGCATTCCTAATTCTCCTCTTAAGAATTCAAACTTGTCAGATTTTAAGGCTTTTGTAAAAATGTCAGCTAATTGAAATTTAGTAGGAACATATTCTAGTTGAACATTGTCTTTTTCAACATGATCTTTCAAGAAGTGATATCTAATGTCTATGTGTTTGGTTTTAGAATGCATAACAGGATTTTTAAGCCGATATAGCGAAGTATTATCACAATAAATAGGACAGTTCCATAGGCATTTCATAATCCAATAGTTGTTGTTTCATCCAAAGAATCACGAGAACAACGACTTCCAAAAACAATATATTCAGCCTTGAGTTGAAGTAAGCGAAGCTTGCTTTTTGCATGCTCATGATATCGATCTGCTTCCAAGGAGCCCGACATGTTCCACCTTCAGTGCTTTTTACATTTTACTCTGCCAAAGCTGCATGGTCGACATCTGAGATATCGATCTGATCTTCTCGGAAGGCTTCGTTGAAGAACGATTTACACCGGCGGAAGCTAGGGATCGAAGGATGTTAGCAGGGGATGACACCTCGACCCAACAATTAGCACGACAGGAACCTTGGCATGTACGGCGCAACCCTTGATCGAAGCAATTGAAGAACCTAAGTATAGTGATAGACGCCACAATTGATATGAATGAATCAATTGATAAGTCAAAGAAAGAACACAAAAGCTTCACACTGTATACTCTCAATAGTTCAAAAGAACCAATAAGTTTTGATAAACTCACAAAATAACAATCTCATAAAGCTATGTCGTTCAATGAAAGAAAACCCCTATTTATACCTAAACTAGGCTGAAAAAGTTCGTACTTACTTGAATTAGGGTAAAGTTTAGAGAAAACCCTAATTAACAAAAGCGAAAAACGAGTTCGGGGGGACCTTGCGTGTCATGAAGCCCCATGACACCTTCGTCCGCAAGGTCGGCGAAATCGGCCCGAAATCACTTGGCGCTGGTGCGTGCTTAACCCTCCATAACTCAATCGCCAGGTCTCGAAAAGTGTCTTCGGCGTAATAACAAGTCTTGTAATCGTCCCTCTTGACTTGGATCACGTTCGGCTTCCTTTGACCCTTTGGGGTCTCTTCTTTCATAGCTCATAGCTTCGTTCTTCCATCTCCATTGTCTCACGAACCATGCTATTGACTTCTTCACGGATTTTCTTGGCTCGAGCTCTTGTGACCGGTCCAATGGTTGGCGGCATCGGTGTTGAGTTGTTGTTGTTGGGGATGTCCTCATCAATATCCAATTAAATTAAAAGAGGAATCTCTGGGATACCAAATACCAAATTTTTCAGTATCAATCAAATATCTAATGATTCTTTTTGCTGCAATCATATGAGATTCCTTAGGATTGGCTTGAAAACGAGCACATATACACACAGCAAACATGATATCTGGTCTGCTAGCAATTAAATAAAGAAGAGATCAACTATACCTCGTACTCGGTTGTATGATGGCTTACCCTTTTCATCGGTGACATTCAACTCCCATTGGAGTGTTTGCAGAATTGCTTCTTGAAGATTGTATTTCTTGATGACTCTCTTGTGTATTTAGATTGATGGATAAAAATTCCTTCCTCAGTTTTCTTAATTTGCAGACTAGAAGCAAGTTAGTTCTCCCATCATGCTCATCTCAAATTTTCCTTTCATAAGATGTTCAAATCTCTTGCACAAAATTTCATTAGTAGATCCAAAAATAATATCATCAACATAGATTTGAACTAGTAATATGTTACCTTTATGCTTCAAAGAGAAAAGAGTAGTATCGATTTTACCTCTTTGAAACCCTTTTTCCATAAGGAATTTGGATAGAGTTTCATACCATGCTCTTGGAGCTTGCTTAAGACCATAGAGAGCCTTTAGAGGCTTGTAAACATGGTCCTTCTTTTTTGAGATCAAGAAAACCGGGGAGGTTGCTCAACAAATACTTGTTCTTGTAATCTCCATTCAAAAATGCACTTTTACATCCATTTGATATACCTTGAAGTCCTTGAAGGTTGCATAAGCAAGAAATAGTCACGATGGCTTCTAGTCTTGCCACAAGAGCAAATGTTTGATCATAGTCAATACCTCCTCATCATATATCCTTGGGCTACCAATCTTGCTTTGTTTCTTGTAACATTTCCATCTTCAATCGACTTGTTTCGAACACCCATTTAGTTCAATGACTTGTTGATCGAGGGTCTAGCGCAAGTTCCACACTTTACATCTTTCAAAGGCGATTGAGCTCTTCTTGCGTGGCCTCAATCCACGAGGGTCTTCCGAGGGCTTCATCAATCTTTTTGGGTTGATGGAAGAGACAAAGGAATGTGAATCAAGAGTTTCATTTGGAGCTACTTCGGTTCTTAAGCCAACAAAGGATCTCGATGATGTTTGGCTCGGATGATGTCTAGCTTCCTAATTTCTTTAGGAAGATCAAGAGATTCGGTTTGTAAAGGTGGAGATGGATGAATGTCATTTGGTGAATAGCTTGAGAACTAAGTGTGTCGGTGCGATCTATTGTGACGAGGGTTAGGATTGTCATTGAAGGTTGTCGACTGCTGAATTTATTCGAATATCTAAGGTTCTGCGGGGAGGGGTTGAAGATGAAGGATTATTTTAGTTGAACCGGCCAACTTTCTCGTCTCAAATATCTCGAAATTGTTAGTAACATCAGGAGTCTTAGAGACTCGAATAAATTTGATTCATCAAAAGTAATATGCATAGATTCAACAATTGCTTGAGTTTTCCTATTATAAACTCTATAAGCTCTACTATGCTTAGCATAACCAACAAAAATACCTTCATCAGCTTTTTCATCAAATTTACCTCGATAATCACCACCATTGTAGTGAATGAAGCATTTGCACCCAAAATTTTTAAAAGCAATGTTAGGGGTCCTACCTCTCCATATTTCATAGGGGAGTCTTACCAATACTTGTTTATGAGATCTATTTTGTGTAAAACATCTTTGTGTTGACGACTTACGCCCAAAATATTTTGGCAATTTTGCTTCTATCATTGTTTTACCTGCTTCAATTAGAGTCATGTTCTTTCTTTCAGTTATACCATTTTGCTGAGGTGTTCTGACTGCTGAAAAATTATGATCAATTTCATGATCATCACAGTAGGTATCCATTCCAAGATTCTTGAATTCTGTACCATTGTCGATCTAACACTTATAATCTCACATTCCTTTTGAGTTTGAAGATTTACGAATAGGGAAGTGAGAATGCTATAAGTTTCATCCTTGGATTGCATCATTTCAACCCATGTGTACACAGGTAATCATCTACAACAACCAAAAGTATACATGTTTCCTCTAAACTTGCGGTTATAGCAGGACCAAATAAATCCATATGTAAAAGTTCAAGAATTCTTTTGGTTGAAAGACATGGTTTTGGTTTGAAAGTGGTTTTTGTTATTTTTCCTAAAATACAAGCATCACATTTTTTGTCAGTAGGAAAATTTATGGATGGCAGACCTTTCACCAAGTCTCCTATTGAAATTTTTGAAAGATACTTAAAGTTCAAGTGTGAAAGTCTTTTGTGCCAAAGCCATGAATTTTTTGAAATATTATTTGCTACCAAACAAATTTGAGTCTGTTATTTAAAAGAAAGTAAATCAATAGAAAAAAATTTCTT
>JABEVN020000608.1:0-29616 GCA_013146195.2 Codonopsis lanceolata | reverse complement strand
ATCCACAGGAACGTTGTATTTATATCCTTAAGAAATTTATTTAGTAACCGAAATCAAGATTTTTTTTGTTTAACTAACTAACTAAACTCAAATGAAAAAAATAGGAATTTTTGTAAACTTAAAGAAAGCAATAATAATTAAATTAAATTCAAGGTTTATGAAAGATCCAGTTAATGAACTGAAGCTATTCCAAAAATTAGCTACTGATCATTGATTCCAACCCGACTCAATTGACTGCAAATAAACCAGTTATAGTTGTTGACAAACGCCTAACACCCAATTTTCTCATACGGATTCGATAATTAGGAGAAGCTCGCTAATTATACTCTAATCAAAAAGACAACCTTTGAAACGCTCGAAAGATTTAATGTTTTGACTGCTTTAAAATAAGAGAAACCCGATTCTAGACAACGATATTAAAGTAATATCATTTAAACTAGATTAATCATCCTCGCAACACGGACCGAATATGCTTGTGATGCCTAAACGGTGTGTCACTTGCTACTCCGTTAGAACCCGAAGACAATTACGGATCAACGGTTCTCAACTAGCAATGGGTTAAAATGTCTAACTAAAATCTGGGCCCTAGAAATTAATTAAACATACTAATCCTAAGTTACAATTCCTTTGCAACAAGAAAAGTAGAGAATGACTAAATACTTGCCCCAATTTGAGTCTTTGAACAATATAGCACACTAAAATCTCAAAGAGCATGTTTTGAAATAAACTGGTTTCATTAACTGGAATAAAAACTTCACCACAAAACATGACTAAAATTTACTTACAATGAAAAAGAGAAACAACTTTGCAAGTGATTAGAGGAAGAAATTAGACTGCCATGTTGATCTATGAATCAAACCTTAAGCTATTGTGTTTACAGTGTAAGAGAGAAAATGAGTGAGAGATAGAGATAGAGAGAGAGTGTGCGAGTGGATCTCGCAGTATGTGAGTGTCGAACTGCCCTCACGTGTGTCCCTCGGAAGATCTCGCCCTTTCCTTTATAGCTCTCTCCCCTAATCGCTCCAGCCCAATTCCCCAAAAATAGAAGGCACGATCTCTTGATTCTCATCCACCAACGGAACAATTGAAGACCAATTCTTTTCCCAACATTTACAACGTGTTTGGGAAAAGAAACTAATAAATAAAATGATAATTTTATTTACAGAACTGTCAAAAATGATCAATGTCTGAAATACCCTCTCCTAACTCCTTCAGTCTCGTGAACAGATCTTACTGAGCCTGCTGCTTTTTTCGCTACAAGAATTCCCGGGTTAGCAAATGCCCATTCTAGTTACTTGACTTTTTCGCGAAATCTGCCTTTTATCCATCCTTTCTTCCATCCAGCTTCCTTAAGACCTGTGAACACCAATGATGCAAAATACCAGTGAAAGTACAACATTTCCCTTAAAATCATAATGCAAAATCACATAAAGTGTTGTACTTTATTTAAAGCTATCAACAAGAAACACAATTAATAGGCGAATAATAAAATACCAAAGTCACAACCCAAATTTGGAATGAAGAAGGCTCCAAAAATTTGATTCAACCCACCTACGCTCTGATACCACTGTAACGTAAAATTAAGGATACATATCGAATCAAAATAACACCGGAGCTACACCAAATTATAATATGACTTTGAAATAAGTACACGTCTTTGACTTTGGTAGTAAACTTACAATATACCAAAGTTGAAGACGCACTAATATATCAAACTATATTGACAATGAATCACCTGCAACAAGCAATGTATAACAAAGCAATATAAACAATAAATTAGTGCTTTGAGTATCCTCGGCTCAACGGAGCCTAACTCGAATCTGTCTAGGGATTATAATGCCTAGGCTCAGATCCCCACTGCCTATACACAAAGTATAGCAGTCCAACTCAAGAGTTCACTACTGAAGGGACAATGTTTCTAAGGATTTCACCTAACTGTGTATACAACTCAGCCTTCCAACAAGAAATCCCACAACCCGAAAACCCCCTCCTCATAGAACTCTCTATCACAGTAACCTCAAAGCTCACACACACATAGTGTATTCCCGAAGTGCATGACTCGTGAGAGAGAGAGAGAGAGAGAGAGAGAGAGAGAGAGAGAGAGAGAGAGAGATTAGTGTAACAATGGAGCAAAATTGTTACCTTTTGTGAATGTTGTTGTGTCTTCCAAAAGCGGCAGACAAAGGGAGTATATATAGAGTACCAAGACCAATCAATCAACCGAAGAATCCGGCCAAGGAGATGAAGACGCGGCTGACAAAAAGCAAGTAAGGAAGGGGTTGAAGTTATATAGGGAAATCAAAGATTCTCCCAAAATAAACCACATTAGCCGAAAGTCAAAAGGGAGGGAGCAAAGGTAAGTGGCTTTGGGTCTTAGGTTGCTGGGTTTGGGTGTTTGAAGTGGGCTGCCCATTTGGGCCAAGCCAATACTTACACAGTGGCTTGGTCATAATGTCTGCGAGCTGATCCTTTATGGAAATGAATTGAACCTCAAGTTCCCGACGAACAACTTGTTCCCAGACAAAGCGGAAATCAATCTCAACATACTTTGTGCGAGCATGAAAAACTGGATTAGCCGAGAGATACGTAGCACCAAGGTTATCACACCAAAGGATATGAGGTGAAGATGTAGGAACTTTGAGTTCATGCAGAAGATATCGTAGCCAAATAAGTTTAGTAGCGGCATTAGCAAGAGCCTTGTACTTCGATTCGGTGGAGGAATGTGCAACTGTGTGGTTTTTGCGGGATGACCAAGATATCAGATTGGCACCAACAAAGATGGAAAACCCCTGGGTAGATTTGCGATCATCAACACACCTGGCCCAATCAGCATCCAAGAAGGCCTGTAAATGATAAGGGGCATTTCTGGTGAGAAGAAGACCACAATCAATGGAGTGTTTTAAGGTACCGGAGAATGCGTTTGATGGAGATCCAATGAGCATCAGACAGAGCATGCATGAACTGCCAAACTTTGTTAACCGAGTAAGCTAAGTCGGGGTGAGTGAGGGTGAGGTATTGAAGAGCATTAATGGTCTGGCGAAATTTTGTCGGATAAAAAAAGAGCTTCCTATGATGTTTGGAGAGTTTTTCGGATTAGCTAAGTGGGGTTAGACATGGTTTAATTAGCACCAAGCATGCCAGTGCGAGTGAGAAGATTGATAACATATTGACGCTGCGAAAGGAATAGACCAAGCGAGTGTTTGTGAACCTGAATCCCAAGAAAAAAAATGAAAAGGACCCAAGTCCTTTAGGGAAAACTCACAAGCTAACGACGCAATGATAGATTAAATGTGAGACTGGGAGTTGCTGGTAACAACAATATCATCGACATACACTAAAACATAGACCAGAAGACCATTATGAGAGAGAACAAAAAGAGAGGGATCGGTTTTGGAGGAAACAAACCCAAGGGTAGCAAGAAAAGAGGTTAGACGCTGAAACCACGCACGAGGTGCCTGTTTAAGGCCATAGAGTGAGCGATGAAGTTGACACACGTGATCAGGTTTAGAGGGATCGACAAACCTGGGAGGTTGAGTCATGTAGACCATCTCATCGAGAAACCCATGTAAGAATGTGTTGTTGACGTCAAGTTGGCGAATGGGCCAACCGTGGGAGACGACAACAGAGAGGAGTTCTGACAATTGAGAATTTGTGATCAATAACATGATCATCACAATAGATATCTATTCCAAGATTCTTGAGTTCAGTACCTATGAGAACCTCATTTCGAACTCTTCGCCTCGCGTTAGAAAGTGAGTGGCTTCAAAACTTAAGAGCGTGGAATGCACTTGGCCTCGTTGTGGACTCTAAAAATGATATACACAGAGTTGTCACCTCTATTTTATGGTTAACCAAAGAAAAACCTTAAATACCAGAAAATGCGGGTTTAGGGGACTAAGTAACGAGTTAGGAAGGGGTTAGGCACCCAATTCGCCCTTTCGGTCTCAAAAGTGGGTTTTGCTAAAAATGTTTATTTTATACATATTTAGTCTAGAAAAACATTTGTACACACACACACACACAGAGACACACACACACACACAGATATATATATATATATATATATATATATATATATATATATATATATATATAACGGGAAAATAAAAGAAGATTTATATTACATTTCTATACATGAAATGAAACAAAGATAACCGAAAATAACAAAGTTTGGACAATAATAACAACTATTCTATAAGCTATTTTACGAAAAATAAAAACTATACTAACAACAAAACTTACATAAACAAAATAAATTAATTGGACGAAGAAACGTTATAACTTCTTATACTAAAAATGTATACGGAAAAGTAAAACTAACTATAATAATATGTACGGACGATAAAATATTTAGAGACCCGTAAAGTGTAAATATCTACGTTTTATTTACATACTTTAAAATAAACTACTGGGAGAAAACAATAGGTCGAGAGCTACCTCTTGAAGCGTGAGTATCTAAACCCGATACGCCTAGGTTTAGGAGATCCTCGTGTGTGCTTCCTCTGTCTTCCCGAAAGGGAAAGTCTTCTTGTTTTTTGTGTTGTTGTTGTGGTCGTGTTGTATATGTGTGTGTATGTTTTGTGTTTTTTGGAAAAATTTTGGCAGCGTAATGACAATATTTGTTGTAATTTTAGTACAAATTTGAGTAGTGTAACGACAGTGTTTGTGTGATAGGAATGTGTGGATTTGGGCAGCGTAACGCCTCTGTGTGTGTGATGGGAGTATGTAGTGTGCGTATATTCTGGGTTTGTGATAGGACTGGGAAAGGGGAATTGCTTGGTTTTGTGGGTTTGACGGAGAGAGAGAGAGGAGAGTTGGGTTCTCTCCTAGCAAGAGAGAGAGAGGAAGTCTGGTTTCTTTCTTCAACCTAACGGAGAGAGAGATGGGTCTCTGATTTGAGGAAGAGGAGCTCCCTATTTATAGGAAGAGAGGGAGTCTTTGTGCGCTGAGAAAGAATCCTTTGAGACAGAACGAAGGGTAACCGGCAGAGACAGGAGCAACTCCGAAGAGTAGAAAACTAAAGGAACCAAAATAGATCAGGGCGCCGCACATGCAAGATTATTCGCGGCACCACGTCTTGCATGCATGTGCCGCCCCTCGATTTGTTTCTTCCCTGTTTTTGTTCCATTTTCCTCCCCTGCTCTGTTATCTTTGTACTTTTGAACCTTTTCAAGTTTCTTTTGAATGTCTTGGCCCTCTATAATGTTAAAAAGGTAATGTTTGTTAGTCCAATTAACTTGAAATAATATTTTCTTAGGACATTTAATAGGGGTACGAAATTGGGGTGTCTACAAAACCCCTCAACGACGGAGTTTACAAATAAGCGGATGTCGTTGATAAAAATAAACTCTCAATTTCGACATAAGCAAGGCCAAGGAAAATTTGAAGGATTGAAAACATTTTCTGATGCAAATCGTTTTTATGAGGCGATGGCAAACATTTTATGAAGTGACGGCCGGATTTATTGAAATAGGCTGCCTACGTATCCTTATAAAAGGAATCAGACCGAGTCGTAAGCGGTTGTAAATGCGAAAATTAAGTGCAAGTGCGGGAGTAAACATTGTAAATTAAAATGCTTGTAAATTGAAATTGCTTATAAATTGAGAATGCTTGTGAATTTTAAAATTGCGAAGCAATATCCGTTGCGACACATGCAAGAGAAATTGAAAATGCAAGAATTTTAAAATTGCGACGCAATATCCGTTGCGACGTAGAAAATAAATGTAGGAAAACATGCGATGCAATATCTGTTGCAATGCAGAAAATAAAAGTAAGATGTGTGTGGACAATTTCCAAGAGCCGGGGTTTGCACCCATTACGGGAATGATCAAAATCAAATTTTTTGTGAAATAATTTTTGATGTGCATGTAAAATATTAAAATAAAATGCAGATACGTTGTTACTACTGATGTGGTGATGTTTTGCAGATGATGATGTTGTGTTGCCAGGAAGTGGACCGCTGGTAGTTAACTCCGTTGGAGGGCGTTAATTTCCGTTAAGTCATAATTGTTGGAGAGGTCAATTTGCAAAATGAGCAATTCCAGGCGTTTAGATGTCAAAATTGCAAACTTGGAGGGGAGGAGAAGGAAAAATTCTTCTCCCTTTATACAGGAATAGCAGGAGACAGACCCAGGTCTGTTCTCCTTCTTCCCCAAAATTGCCCGTGACTCCTCCTTTCTCTTCTCCAAATTTCTTCCATTTCTCACTCAAATCAACCACATTTCTTTGCACACTGGCTTCTCCTTCGCAATCTAACAAAGGCAAAGGCAAAGCAAAGCGCACTCGAATCGCCCAAAAGCTCGGGAAGACAAGTGTTATTATGCTTGTGCATACCATGTGTAAATAATATGAGTAGATAAAATAATATTTGTATATAAATACACATAAAATATTAAGATGATTAACAGCATGCTTAGATAATGGCTAACACACCTTAAAGCGCTAAAATGACAACATAGTCGTTATTATGCACGAATGACATCCCATCTTAATAAGACGAGTTGAGTGCCTAACCCCTTCCCAACTCGTAACTTAGTCCCCGGACCTATACACTTTCTGGTTTTTTCGGTTTTTCTTTGTTTAACTATAAAATGGAGGTGGCGACTCTGTAATCACAATTCCTAGAGTCCACGACGGCCCAAACGTATTCTACGCGATTCAATATTTTGAAACCACATGTTTTTTAGTAGCGAGGGACACGTCTCAAAACGGGGTACTCACAGTTACCCGATATAGATTCTCTACAAATGATTGAGAGAATATCCATAAAGATTGGTGCACCCTTATCGCAAATCTAGCACCTCCCACTGTAAGTTTTTCTTTTTGCTCAAACTCATTTATTTCCATTTGAAATTTTGAATTTTTCCTTGAATGAATTGTGTTTCTTTTTGAATATCCTACAATATTAATACATAGGGACAATGTATGTTAGAATGACAAAATAAATTAGTATTAAAATGTGTATTTTGTTGCAAGAAATGTGAATTATTGTTTTTTTTACTGTTTAACATGTCTACTTTGACTGTATTTTTGGATGTATAAAAGCTCTACTTTAGTCAAAAAGAAAACATGGTTGTGTAGGTGGATGTATAAAGATGCCAAACCCTCAATTTGTTTTTCAGGGAGACTCAAAATGTGCACAAAATTCATGCCCAAAGTTGGTATAAAACGGCACGACAAGTATGTATCTCATATGATTCAATCTAGTATGTATCAATCTTTTCGGTGGTCTCCAGACTTTCCTTTCAGGAAGGATAGCATGAAGGTTGCCGTATGGGTTTGTTTGCATCAGTTACCTTTGACTTATTTTAACCCTTCTTTTCTGCAATGTATTGGAAATTCGTTGGGTCGTTTTCAGCGTGCAGATGAGAAGACTCTTGCATTATCGCGTCCAGCCTTTGCTCAAATTTGCATTGAAATATATAAGAGTGATTATTAGAGCCTCAGCTAAGTAATAGAAACCTTGAATTTTTCAATTGATCAGATCTTAGTAAAAGCCTAGTGATATTTCATTGAACCTTGATTTTACAATTATTTTATGTAAAATAAATGGAGCTTAAAATACTTAATTATTTCACTTAATAAATACACCACCGCATTAAGATGTTTTATGCATTTCCCACGTACATGTATGTTTAAAAATAATTGAAAAAGTGAGTGAGAATAATTTTAAAAGTACCTTATTGCTTATGATGATTTCAAAAGTAGCAACAAGTATGTCTTTTCTAGGCGGTTACACTTTTGGAAATGATTGGAAATGAATCTAAAAGACAAGTCTAACAAATAGTCTGTATTTCGTAAGAGTATAATATGAGATATATACTCCGTATAATTTTTGTAATAATAATATAACTTTAGGACATTATAATTAGTTTGTTGATCTTTTTCATGATTATAATAGTTTTTTTTCTTGTTACTAATATTAAACGTTTTTTTAACCTAAATACTTTTAAAATTAACATAAGTTTCTAACTAACATGATATATATATATATATATATATATATATATATATATATATATATTTGTATTATTAATAATAGTAAAAATATTTGATCTAAAGACTTTTAAAATTAACATCTAACTTGATTATAATATTATAAGTTTTTTTGTTAAAAACTTTTAAAATCATAGTTCATTTTTAAACAATGTGAGATACTTATTTTCTATTTCTATTGGTAATGAAAGTTTAAATCTTTTACTTAAAAATTTTTAAAATCAACACCACATTTTAACCATGTGGTATACATATTTTATATTACTAATAATAGTAGTAGATAAAAGAATTTTTAACTAACATTCATTTCTAAACAATGTGAGATATATAATGTAATAACATAAAAATGTCTTTATCTAAGATTTTTATAACTAATATAAATATCGTCTTCCTTTTCTTTTTTTTCTATCCACTTTGAAACTTACCTTTTAGAACATCACTTTTACCACTTTACTCTTACTTTTCACTCTACTTTAAATGGGCCACATATACATGGACATTAAAGGAAACTACACATAAACCAATATAAATAATCAAGTCAATTATTTTTATAACTATTATACGGAGGAGTAATAATTTTTAAATAATGTGAGATACATTTCTTTGTAACCAATGTGAGATTCATCCTCTAAAACGTTTTTAAACCAGTATCACTTTTCTAACCAATGTGAAATACTTTTATTCTATTGTTAATAGTGGTAAACTTTTAAAATTAGTATCACTCTCTAATTAATGTGAGATACATATCCTCATTTGATAATATTAGTCGAAGTTTTCTATTATATTGATGATAAAATTAAAAGTCTTTTATCTAAAAACTTTTTAAACCAATTTCATTTTTTAACCAATGTAGGATATATATCTCTTCTATTAGTAATAATAATAAAAGTTTTTTATCTAAAATTAAAATCAACATCACTAATAAACCAATGTGAGATGTACATATTCTATTGGTAATAATGATAGAAGTCTTATATCTAAAGACTTTGAAAACCAACATTACCCTCTATCAAATGTATGACACATCTATTCTATTGGTAATAATAGTATTTTCAAAACCAATATTCATTTCTAACAAATGTGAGATACGTCTCTTCTATTGATAATAATAGTAGAATACTTTGTAACCAATGTGAGATACATGCATCTATTCTATTTGTAACAAAAAGTTTTTAATCTAAAGACTTTTTAAACCAACATTTATATTTAAACAATGTGAGATACATATATTTTATTGGTAATAAGAGTAGAAATCTTTAATATAATACTTTTAAAACTAACATTTTTTTTAAACAATGTAATATACATCCATTCTATGGTCATAAAAGTAGAAATCTTTTATCAAAATACTTTCAAAACTAACATCAATTTATAACCAATGTAAGATATATATTTTCTATTAGTATAATGATAGTAGAGATGTTTTCCATATTGGTTATAAATTG
Organism: Codonopsis lanceolata; assembly: GCA_013146195.2. NCBI lineage: Eukaryota > Viridiplantae > Streptophyta > Magnoliopsida > Asterales > Campanulaceae > Codonopsis > Codonopsis lanceolata. The sequence goes on along the minus strand of JABEVN020000608.1, from coordinate 20,176 downwards.
ATTTTGGTTTTAAAAGTCGTTATATTAAAAATCTAAGATTTTCTTACTAATAGAGTTGTATCTCACATTGGTTTGAAAATAATGTTGGTTGGGAATTTTTATATATAAGACTTCTACTATTAACAATACAAAATATTAATAGTAGAGATTAAAATCTCATTATTGTATTAATTATTAATATCTATTATTAATAGGTAATGATTGAGAAACAATGAGTCACACATGAATGCTTGAGAATAATAATAGTATTATTGTTATAAAATAATAAAAATAATAGCAATAGTAATAGTAATAATATAAATAATATTGTACAATTCTTACAATCATTGTCATATATAAATGAAAAGAAAAATAAAATTTCATATTAACATATTTGCGTCAGTAGACACCATAAATTTTGGACTTTATGGTATTAAAATATTTATTTTGAGAATTTTAAAATAATTATTCATATTCTAACAATGTAAGATATTTTTTTTCTATTTCTATTGATAATAAAAGTTTAAGACTTTTATGTAAAAACTTTTAAAACAAACATCTCTTTTTGACCATGTGGTAAACATCTTTTCTATTAGTAATAATAGTATTTTTAAAACCAACACTAATTTATAACAAATGTGAGATACATTATTCAATAATAATAATAATAATAGTCTTTTATATAAAAACTTTTGAAATCAACATCTTTTTCTAAAAAATGTGGGACACATCTCTTCTATTGGTTATAACATAAAAATAATAATAGTAGTAGTATTTTATCTAACAAGTTTTGAAACCAACATCTCTTTCTAAAAAATGTGTGATATATCTCTTGTATTGATAAACATAAAAATTCTTTTATCTAAAGATTTTCATAATCAATATATGTTTCTAAATAATATGGATCTTTTTGTAATCAATGTGAGATACATTATCTAAAAATATTTTAAACAAATATCACTTTCCTAACCAGTGTGAAATACATATTTTTTCTATTAGTATTAAGTCTTTTTATGAAATTTTTTTTAATACATACATCACTTTCTAACAAATATAGAATACATCTCATTATTTGATAATAGTAATAAAAAGTTTTTATTTTAAAAAAATTAAAATCAACGTCTCTTTCTAGTGGGTTACACTATTGCAAAATGAATCTAAAAGAACAAGTCTAACACCTATTCACCATTATTTGAGCTTTATTAATTTTTTGTTGTATTTTTAAACAAAATTTACAAAATTATTTGAAATTGAATTTCTTTTTAAAATTTTAACTTTTGTAAACAAATGTCAATTAATTTTATATACTTAAGAGATATTTTAGTCTTTTTCGTACGGGTCGTGTACTATTTATGGTCCTAGAATGTCATTTTCAAGAACTTTATCATCATATAGAAATTGTCAAAATTGTCACCGACATTAAAGTTTGTACAATGACGTTCTACCTAAATTCATTAATTAATAATGACGTTAGTGTGTCGCTTAGCGGTCGTCTAAAGATTTTTAAAATTTTTGTTTTTTTAACCCGTGCGTTAAACGTACGTCAATTAAATAGTACATAAATAAAATAATGAGGATAAAACATCTTAAATGATAAAATAAGAAGAATTATTTTATTAACAATTACACAAATATATCACTAATCATTATAGATTCTAAAAAATTTCTTATACACAACATTTGTTATCTTATTAGTTGGTTTTTCATTTTCACCGCATATCAATATCTAGTTTCTTCAAAAAGAGATATACGACTACATGCAATTATTGACTTTGACAATTGTTAATTGTTATTACATATAATACCAATAATGGTAATTGTCTTTTTTGGAACATGAAAGACAATTTACATCGGATGGAGTTAATGACCATTTTAGGATAAAAACTTTTTTTCCGATATTGCTTCCTTTCAAAAAATTTGTTTCAATAATATGATCCCCAAGATTTGTGATGATTAGTCTTGTTCCATTGCACAACCATGCAGCATGATCAATATTTCTCAATAGGATTACTGGAACACCAATTTTAAGTGTTAATTCATAACCTGATAACTTTGAACACTTTATACTATTCAAAAATTCTGTAGAATGAATGTCTTCGAACAAACTTGAATTTTTTCCGCCCTACAAATAAAATCTGAACTCAAATAAGTTCTTCATTTTGAATGATTATTTTAATTAAATTATATTTGTATTTTATGAATGAATAAATTTCTGATAAAAAAACTAGCTAAAATAAAAAATAACGAAATTATTTTAGTAATCTCAGTTTAAATTGTTTTTGTTTTATTGACTCTGTCACTATTATTTTTGTTCCATCAAATATTTTTATTTTACTAACATATTTTTGTTTTACTTTTTTTATAAGAATTTTTTTAAAACTTTTGTTCCATAAATTATTTTACTTTACTAACCTCTGCATTAAATTATTTATGTTTTGTTGGTTATGTAACTTATAGTTTTATAGTGGTTTGTTTCATAAATTATTTTTATTTTACTAACCTCTTACATTTTTGTTTTCTTAACTCCAGAACTATTATTTTTGTTTTAGTTACTATTTTTTAATTTAAAGAGAGAAAAATATTTAAACATAATTAAAAGAGAGAAGATGGTGGTGATGATAGAGAAAATATGGAGAAAACATGAGAGAGAAAGAAAAATACAACCAGAAGAGAGAAGATATGAGAGAGAAAGACTGGAATGGTAACTCAAAAATAAAAAATTCAAAAGTGTGCTTTTGGAGGGATAAATATACATTTACCATTATATATATAGATGGTTAAGGTCTTAACTATTCAATTATCAATTACAATCTATACATATATAAAAGGAGAGGTGCGATTTTTGGAAAGTTCCCGCCAAAATACACTTTTCAAAAATGACAACATTTCTACATTGTATATGTGTCATTAATGCATTGGGAAATGAAACAAATTTGTAATCAAAATTAATTAGATAAATAAATTCGAAATTTTTGACATTCTTTATTTGATTTGAGACAATTGACAACCATATATATCAAACTATTTCAACCTCATTCACATTCGGTAATATAAAAAATAGTTATGATTTTTTAAAACTATATTAAAATTTCAATGAGCTAATAAATAATTATTTATTTCAATTATTGAATTTAATAATCGCTTATCAATTGAATGATAAATGAATAAATTATAAAAACAATTACATGAATTATCATTGAAAATTAATTTCTTCGGCTGTAATTGGACGCCTAATGGAGTTAGACTGTTTCTTAGTTTTTCTTTTCTCAAGCAGTTTTCAAAGATAAAACCACTATAAATTTGTTCACAATTTTCTTTGTTGAACATCATTGCTAAAAACAACTGAGGATAGCACACCAATATAGAAGAAATCTATATAAAATGCCTCCCTCACTCATTTTGCTTAGAGACATCAGCCAGAACAAGGGTAGGCCTAGATAACTCAACATTTTTTCGTGCAAAATGTATATTTTACAATGTAAAGGTATCTTTCCAACCTATAATACTTACTATATTCTTTTTATTTCGATTGTTTAGGATCTCATGTACTTGGTCCTCTTTTTTTTTTTCTTGAGATCACAGAGCTACAATAAGCTGAAAATAGTTATATATGTGAAATTATTAAATTATCAGGGTACCTTTGTTATCAATAAATAGCTTAAAAATATACAATGCCTAGGATTAAAGATGTGGGGAATAAATTACGATAATTTAATAAACTTCATGTTCAAATGTATGTGCTAAATTTAATACAATTTAATGATCTTCAAATTGATACAGATTTATTGGTAACTAATATATATATATATATATATATATATATATTTATTTATTTATTTATTTATTAATATGCAATGTGGCTACAAATTTCTCAATTTTGGTTTTATCAAATCAGAATAATGAACATTTATAAATAAAATCTAATTAAATCAAAGGAATTTGAAATGTAGAGACGAAAAACAAATAAATTAGTGACTTCAAAGAGACCAATTTTGAAGAGAACAACTACATTAGATTCAAGTGATTTAAAATAGATGTATTATAATTATAAAAATATTTAAAAAAATCTTCAAAATACAAATCTAAAAATTCGAAAGCTATATTTTTTCCTATACTCAAAATATAAATAATTCGGGTATAACGTTAAATACTGAAAATATAAAAAGTCTCGACTTATTTAAACCGTATTTAAAAAATAATTAGGTAAAGAAGCATAAATACTTTGCTCTTATTATAAGCCATTTTTTTTTCCAATTCACTAAGTAAAATTAAGCTCTAAGATTTTAAAAAAATCAAAATACAAAGTTGAATACTTTATATAAAAAAATATAACACACCTTGCTACGAAATGGTTTGATCTGATTCTATTTTGGTTGGGGAAAGTCGGCGAATGAATTTTTGAAATGAAGGGTTTGAAGAGATGAAGAGTCATTGTCTCATGTTCATCGGAGGAATTTCCTAGGTTTAATGCTATAAAAATAAGAAAAGTGGTCTTTTAGGCGACTTAATTGAGTAATAGTAAGAGTGAGCCGATGTATATATATGTTAGAGTGAGTGGGGTGGGATTTTTAGGTTAGAGAGTGAGAAGCTCTTTATCTATATGACAAGTGCTTGAGATTTTTTGGGCCAGATTGGTTAATATCTGTTGTTCATTAAAGTAATAATAATTTGGATGGATCAATTGAAAATTTTGGGCTACGTGAAATTTTGAGTATTTTTAGTCATTTTTGTTGTTTGTTTTAGGGAGAAATTCAGGTCCATCCACTATGTAAAATTTTCAACTGTTATAGTTTTTTTTATAATGTTTTTTTTAACTAAAAAGGACACTTTTAGAGCGAAAAGACTACGACTCTTAATGAACCGAAGGCGCGCTACGGATCACTTAATCAATTCATTAATTTAAATCACATAATCAAATTTATTGCATTGTGCCTTAAATCATAATGTACCAAACTTTCATCTCTCCTCTTTCATGTACACAATCAACATATGATTCAAACTTAATATGCATCTTACCTACATCTCACATCTAAGTCGATGTATCACAATTTACAAATGATACATTGTGATTCAAAATTGATCAATCGAGTTTCAAAAAGGGTATTTAAAAACGAACAAATTTCTATTTAGACCTTTCATCAAACAATATATGCATAATAGCGCAAACATAAAAGTAAATTTATTTTGAATCATACATACAAACACAAAATAAAGAAAAAGAAGAACGATGTATGAAGAAGGAAGAGAATGTGAAGAGATAAAATGTATTTTTACATGTTTATATTTTCAATAACCAACGTTTTTTATAGCTACTACATTAGTACGAAATATCGGAAACTATTATCTCTATCAAATTTTGTTATTTAGAGGCACATGTCTATTATCAATTGTTGACTTAATGAATGACGAAGATGATTGAATTCCATCCAATCCTCCTTTTCTGAATAAGGAAATACATCTAAATAAATTTATAATTACTTTTTCAAATTTATGTGATCTATCTTTAATTTTACTTTTTATTATTTTTTCATATTAAACTTTTTATTTGTATATTCTTCAACTTTAATAGAATATATAATTTTATATCAGTGTACAAACCGTGCAACACACGGGAGCATCACTAGTGTTCCATAAATAGATAAGCTCTTAATATTATGATCTTTTTTTTGTGCTTTCAAATATCGGAGGAATTTTGTAGAGAAGGTCTATAAGTGTTATAAACAATAATTTTTAAAATTTAACCCGAGAAACCTTAAGAAAAGTTTAAAACATTAGTTCTAATTAGCCCAAGAGTGTCAATTAAAATTTGGAAAAAATGACATTAAAATGCAATAGGGAAAACAACTATTTATATAATGTGCAATTTGTGAAAAACCTATTTGACCTCGTACGATCAATATTCCAAATATTGTCAATGTACAAATGTTAGGGGGGGATGTTAAAAGTGTACAAATAATTTACAAAATGTCACCAAATTCGGTAAGTCTCCATCGAAATTCGTTAACGGACATCAAATTTGGTTAATGGAACGATAGCATGATTCATGAACTTTTCACAATGTTATTTTCGTCCATCACCGATGACATGAGGTTTTTATTTGTTGTTGGTATAACCTGTAAATGAAAAATAAATATTGATGTTAAAAACAATTCACATTGTTTAATAACAAGGAATTGATTTGAAAAGTCAACTTAGCATAGATCAAAATTTTCGATAATTTTAAGTCCGTATATATAAACTGTGCATCGCACGGGTGCATTATTAGTTTAGTCGCAATATAAGACCAAACCAATTCAATCCAATCTACAATTTTGTGGATTATTTCTAGTTGAACTGCAGATATGAAGACAAGATATTTTATACAACGTACAATTTGAAAGAAATTAATTTAACTTCATCTTCTGACAGCTACATATGCTGTAAATCAATCTTCTGACTTTACAACATGGTTTTCTATTGAAAACAAAGAAAAATCAGTCTTGTGACTTTACATTAAAGATATTTATAATCCAATTATAGGAATTGTCAAAATTCTCACCGACATTAAATTTTGTACATTGGCCTTCTACTTAAATTCTGGTACGAAAATAAATAATGAAAATATATGAAAAATAGATGTTGAGTAACTACTAAATGGTGTGTAGCTAGGTTAATATTGGTCCCAGTTACCTAACTTGCTGCCAACTTGTAGATATTCGATTAAGGTTTTGGACATTCCTTCAAGGTTTTCCTCTTTAGAAGAGATGTGTCCAATAATTGTCCAGCACGTGGCATGCATTGGGTTGATCTCGTATAAAGTCATAGCTATTTAAATTAGTAAAAAAAAATTTGATCTACAATCATATATAGGTGTTTTGTTCTTTATGTGTTCTTCGTCGTTATTTCATGACATTAACTCTTTTACATGTATGTCTATTAAAACAAATTATGAAAAATTTATGTTTTCTTAATTCTTAGCTCGGTTGTTTTGTAACATAAAAACTTATCAATTTAAGATCCTTACACTTATTTATCAATTTTAGTGATTGATCATATTAAGAGTGTTTATTTTATAATAATATTTTAATTGATATCAAGGTTTCCATTATTTAGCGCGTGCGCGCACACACACACACACACACACACACACACACATATATATATATATATATATATATATATATATATATATATATATATATATATGAGTGGTTATTAGAGCCGCTGTTAAGTAATAGAAACCTTGAATTTCTCAATTGGTATCGGAGGTTAGTAAAAACTTAGTGATATTTTATTGAGCCTTGATTCTACAATTATTTTATGTTAAATTAATGGAGCTTAAAATACTTAATTATTTGACTTAATTAATTAATACACCACCGCATTAAGATGTTTTATGCGTTTCCCACATACATATATGTTTTAAAATAATTGAATTTCCAAGGAAAGTGATTGAGAATAATTTTAAAAGTACCTTATTGCTTATGATGATTGCTTCAAAATGATAGCAACAAATATGTCTTTTCGGCAACAAACATGTCTTTTCGGTGGAAATGAATCTACTTTGGAAATGAATCTAAAAGAAAAAGCCTAACATCAATTCACCTTTATTTGAGCTTAATTTAATTTTTTTTTGTTTTTCTAAAAAAAATTTACAGAATTAATTGAAATTGTATTTCTTTTTAAATTTTAATTTTTGTAAACAATTGTCAATTAATTTTATATAGTTAAGAGATATTTTAGTCTTTGAGGTAGGGGAGTGTTTAGTATAAAAAGTCGTATGTATTACTCCATTAAATTTCAAATAATCGTCATGTTTTTATTTTTTATCCGTTTCAAAATAATTATTATTTAAAAAATATTTTTATCACTTTATTTTTAATTTGTTTACATACTTTAGTTATAGTAACATATTCAATGACATTAAAACTATATATAACATCAGTATTTATAATACACTCAATAAATGAAAACGAGTACTATTTATTGTCCGGAAATGTCATTTTCAAACTTTTCAACATGGTTTCCTGATTTCTAGGTAACCAAACAAAGAAAAATCAGTCTTGTGACTTTACATTAAAGATATTTATCATCCTATTATAGGAATTGTCAAAATTGTCACCAACATTAAAGTTTGTACAATGACCTTCAAATGGGTAAGGTCTATTGAATTTGTAAAGGCGATCGAAGACCTCTATTAAATTTTCAAACCGAAATTAATGTAATTAATTATTCAAAGTCTTTATTCAAATGGGTAAGGTCTTAACTATTCAAAAAGTCTTAATTAAAATGTTCCATAAATAGATAAGCTCTTAATATTATGATCTATTTTTGTGCTTTCAAATATTGGAGAAATTTTCATAGAGAAGAAGGCCTATAAGCTAATAAGTGTTATAAATCAATTTAACCTCGTACCATCAATATTCCAAATGTTGTCAACGTACAAATGTTAGGGGGGGGGGGAGAAATGTTAATAATATACAAATAATTTACAAAATGTCACCAATTTCGGTAAGTTTCCATCGAAGTTCGTTAACGGACATCAAATTTGGTTAATGGAACGATGGCATGATCCATGAACTTTTCACAATGGTATTTTTGTCCATCACCGATGACATGAGGTTTTTATTTGTTGCTGAGATAACCTGTAAATGAAAAATAAATATTGATGTTAAAAATAATTCACATTGTTTAATAACAAAGAATTGATTTGACAAGTCAACTTAGCATAGATCAAAATTTCTGGTAATTTTAAGTCTGTATACAAACTGTGCATCACACGGATGCATTACAAGTTTACTCGCAATTTACAATTATTTCGAGTTGAATTGCAGATAGGAAGACTATTTTTTTATGCAACATACAATTTGAAGGAAATCAATTTAACCTCATAATTTTAATATATTCCAAATGTTGTCAATGCATTAATATTGGGGGTGAAACGTTAACGTGTACAAATAATTTGGACAAAATGCTAATTTTGTTAAGTCCCCTGCCCAAATTTATTAACGGACATCCAATTTTGTTAATGGAATGATTCAATGGATTTTTTAAAAGGGTATTTTTGTTTATTAGTGAATCGACTTCATCTTCTTCCCTCACTCATCTTCTGACAACTACATTTACCGTAAATTTTGAACTAAATATATGCTAACTTGAATTTTCAAATCAATTCCTTGTTATCAAACAATGTGAATTAATTATTTTTAAAATCAATTTTTATTTTTCATTTACAGGTTATCCTAAAAACAAATAAATACTGTTAGAAATAATACAGGGGATTCAATACAATTTACAGAATAGGAAGAACAATTATAGAAATTGTTACTGTTGTCATAAGCTTGAAAACTGCTGATGCTTCAGAGGTGTGCTGGTAGTCTTCAAGTCTGTTGGTGAACCTTCAAGTCTGCAGGGTTGGTCTGAATAGACAAATTTGGTCCGACATTCGTGTCCACGTGACGTGCTCGAACGTGAGTACGGTAGCTTGAAGGTGAAATCGGACCATGATTTGCACATACCTCTACGTGGGCGCGCGTGAAGAGTGTCTCTATTCCACACTAGTTTACCCTTACTACATAAGACACTTGTATATAAACCACTCAAACTTTTGTAGTAGTGGGTGATGTCTGTAGGAAGAATAGCTCCTTGAAAAAAGTCTTGAACAACAACTACTACATCCATTTTAATGATCTCCCAGCAACCAAGGAAAAAATGGCCAGTGAAACCATCCAGACCCGGAGCGCTGTTAGGATTAAGATTATTTATAGCTTCCCATATTGCTTTATATGAGCGTAGCTCGGGCCAGCTTGTCAACTTGCAGAAAAGCTATTTTTTGACCCCCTCTTCTTGTACTCGTCGCATGGCTTCTCTTATATCTTATTGGTCCGGATGCATGCGGGCTTTCTTTCCTCTCAAGTATTTGGGCACTCCTCTTTTTCGTGGGCGGACAAAACAATGTTATTTCAAAGATTTGGAGATTCTGGCTCGTCAAAAAATTGATGGGTGGAAAACGTGGCTTCTTTCATTGGGTGGAAAGATCACGTTACTTCAATCGGTCTTGGCCAGCATGTCCATTTATTCTTTGGTTGTTCTCAAAGTCCCGAAGTTGGTCCTCATGCATTTAGAACGCTACATGGCCGCTTTCTTATGGAGCTCGAATGGTGAGTCTAGACATCATTGGATTCCTTGGCATCAAGCCTGTCGGCCTGTTGTTGAAGGTGGTTTGGGATTGCGCTCGTTATCTTTAGTTATGGACTCTATGCATGCCAAGCTCGCATGGTCTGCTTTGCAAGGCACTTCGTTCTGGCGACTTTTGTTCAAAACAAATACGGGATTACTTAGTATTTTTCATCCCCCTTTAATGCGGCTCATATGTGGAAATCGATTATGCATCATATGCCCGCAGTTTCGTTGCATAGTAGTTGGATTGTTGGGGAGGGTAATATTCCTTTTTGGACAGAAAATTGGTGTGGAGTCAGGCTCGTTGGTCCTCGGCCAATTGATATTTCTCTCACTGTGAAGGATGCTATACTGTCATATCTTCTTTGCTCTATCTTATTGATCCTGAATATCATAGCATGGTGCAAAGGGTCCAGTTCCTATCTCATTGCCCTAATCGACGTGTTTGCACGATTACTCAATCTGGCCTTTTCGAAGTTAAGGCGTTTTGGAACAAACAACGAGTTCAGTTTGCTCATTTGGCTTGGGCTCAGAAAATTTGGGTGCCTTGGATTCCGAAGTCTATTAGTGGTTTCTTCTGGCGGCTCATGTTCAATGGTTTGCCAGTTGATTCTTGTTTACAGGCGATCCAGATTCCTTTAGCATACAAATGTGTTTGTTGCATGTATACTCCGTCGGTAGAATCAATTGATCATCTTTTTTTCATTCTGAGATTGCCAAAGCTCTTTGGGTTCACTTTGCTGCTCCGTTGAACAAAATCACACACATATTTTCAGTTAACTATTTGTTGGAAATCTAGATTAATCATTCTTCTTCGTAGATCGCAACTTAGGGCTAGCTCTTTTGGCATTGATGTGTTTGTCTGGTGGGAGATTTGGCGTGCTCGATGCTGTGTCGTTTTTTAGGGCATCCCTATGAGTGTGGATTTAATTAAGAGGGTTGTGCATAATAACTTGGTCGGTCTGCTGCATATTTTCATTCTGAAATCTGTGCTGCATCCTATAAATATCATTGCGGTTCAAAGGCTTCATTTACCAATTGTCAAATCGAAAGTGAAATGGGGGTTCACTGGGAAGCCCCTGGCACTGGTCTTGTAAAGCTTAACACGGAGGTGGAATTATCCGTAATCACGAGGGCAACTCATTCTGGCTTTTGCTTCGTGGTATAGTCAGGGTACGAATATGTTTGCAGAGGTTATGGCTCTTCGTGAAGGTTTACGGCATTGTCAGTCCCTAGTGTTGGGTGGTGTTCTTGTAAAGACCGATTCTTTGGCAGCTGTTGATACTTTCTCGAAGCCGCATGATTTTCCTTGGTATTATTCCTATGAGCTTCGGGAATGCAGGGAGATTTTAAAGGACCATTCACTTATGCATGTTCTTCGAGAGGGAAATTCGGTTGCGGATAGGCTGCCTACTAGTGCCCACACTCATCATTCCTCGACAGTGTATACTTCGATGGAGGGGCTGCCTAGGGAGGTCCGTCGTTGTTTAGATTTGGATACCCTTGGAATTTATACTTATAGGAAATAATTTTCTTTTCCTTTGTGGTGTTCTTGTATTTTTAGAGGTCAGACTCCTTTGTCCCCCCGTTTTGGGTAAGGCTGGTTGTCCCCCTTCGGGCGTTTTTTTTTTTTGTTTTTAATAAATTCCCGCAGGTGTCGCCCTGTTTTCCAAAAACAAAATCCACTGTGGGATAAACCCATTTCCAACACCACACTTTAACCAACCATAACTTATTCATCCGAACGCCAAATTGAACAAATAAATATATGATTTTGATGTTTTCACAGAGTAGAACACGTTTCCACAAATACACTTGTCATTACACAAATGACACAAAGAAATTCGTGCCGTAAGATTGCACAATTTTATTATTTAAACACAATTTTTCCAACAAATACTTTATGTCATGTTTTATCCTACTCGACGAGGGTTTCACGATGACAGTATCGAATCGTCGATTAGATGACCGGAGCTTCGGAGATGAGATTACACCTAGTAATCTAACCTTGAAGAACACACACATATCTATTGTGGTATATAAATTAACTATTGTTTCTTATGCCACTAACTAAATTTGAATATATTCATGCGTTATATTGTTTTCTGACATGTAGTGACGGACTTAGAAAATATTTTTGTGGGGTCACAAATTTTAACTATTATATACAAAGTTTAAAAAATCACAATTTTACAACATAAAAAGTTTAAAAATTAATCAAATTTTGAGGAGGGTCCCTACCTAAAATGGTGTTATTTTTGTAAGGTTTTTATGTTAAGCCGGGTTCCTTGTCGCCATACCTGTAAAGGTGGATCCGCCCCTCGTACCATATGAAGGGTTACATTATTTGGTACATGAAATCTCACTTTTGATATAAATTTTAAAACATTCATGGCGATTGCGGACTGAGGACAATTAATTAAATAAATAAAGTATGATGCTTATGGCATTTTCAACAGTAAGGTTAATACGAGGTTCATATAAATATGATCTGAATCATTTAATAACCTTACCATCGTAAAAGATTCATAGAGAAAAAGAGGCTCATACATAGGGAGTGGTTTATAGAGGAAAAAATGAAAAAAAGAAAGAAAAATACCCTTATTTTGTTGAACAATTTATCATTATATATGGAGAAAGCCCATATATATAGATAATATTTTATTTTTAATGTAATAGATAATCTATATTATAATTTAGCTAAGTTTTTAAAAAATGTTAACTACTGGTCAGGATTCAATTTTAACAAGCATAACTATTGGCCATGATTAAATCTCAATTTCCACAAGCGTGTGTGTAGAACAGTTAATTCTAGCAATAGTTAATTACTAAGATTTTACAGTCGTAATTATCCAAAAATGTAACTGGCCGTTATTGTTTTATTGAAATTTTACGGTTGAAATTTTACTTTGTTTTACAGATATCTTATCGCCTTAATTATCAAGTTTCTTCTCCATGACTATCTCTAATTATCTCTAATTTAATTTTTTATTTTTGTGCAGCCTAGATTAACTTTTTACAAATATTTAGTTTGTAGTTTTTAATTGATTGTTATCGTAATCAACTGAAATCTCAATTTAATATTTGTCCGGCCTAAATTTAGTTTTTTTTAAATGTTCATAAGTTTTGTAATTAATTTTTGAATTTTAAATATTTTTATTTTTAATTTCTCTCTTGTTTTAAAAAATGTGCTAAATTTCTCTTATTGGTCTAAAATATTTGTGATTTCGATTTCGAATAGTCTTTTGTTAGTTCACTCCGTCTCATTCAATTTATTTTATGGTTTTTAGTTACGATTTTCATTTTTAAATTTATTTCAATTAACATGTGTTGGGTTGATGTGTGTGAGAGAAAATGTTTTTGGATATTTAATTATACTCTTTTTAGATAAGTTGTAAAATTTTACAGGTAATAAAATATGCTTTTCTTTAAATTTTTAGATGTCTTCTTTTATAATGTACATGAATCCGACCCCTATAAAATCTAAAACTTATATTAATTTATTTGAATCTTACCCACTTCATACGCTAATAATCTTCGTATCGATATCGTGATACATAAATATTTTTAAATCCCCTACCTAGGCTAGACTCCGTAAAGAAAGCACAACAAGTCAACACTTTCTTGTACGTTTTTCCTACCTGCCTTGAATAACTAAGGGCTCGTTTGGTGCAGGTTTTTCAAAACGCTGTTTTATTTTTGTAAACACGTTTGGAAAATTATTTCAAAACGCTATTTTTCATAAACAAACTATTTGAAAACGTAGCATATTTTTAAAACGCTACAAATTGGAACGTTTTAAAACGCTCCACGTTTTTAAAACGCTCCACATTTTTAAAACGTTGCGTTTTAAAACGCTGTATTGAAACACTTTTAAAGAGAAAACGCTGCATTTTTTACCAGCGTTTTGACCAAAACGCTCCACCAAACAAGCACTAAATCAAAAAATCTTCTTTCCTTTTTTTGGGGGCATATTTGAGCTCTTCTTCTCCCGGCTACCTTTACCCTTTCCTGGGCCCCACTTTAGTATATCAATTTTGAGAAATCAGCCGTTCAAATAACAATATCACCGACATTTCATACGTCTTAAAATTATTGTCCTATTTAATCAAATACATAATTTTAAAAAAATTAATTTGATTATTAGTATTGATTTCATGTATAATTTTTTAAAAATTTATGTGTATATCACTTATAATTAAATAAAGATGAAAAAGTAAAATTAAAATGGTAAATATTTTATCCTAAAAAAGAAAGTTTTAAAGAAGACAATAATTTTGGGTTGAATAACACAAAGTAAATTTTAATCGACAACGAAACGCAGTGTAATGATAAAACGCTTCACCCATGCCTAATAAGTCGTGGGTTCGAATCACTATAGTCGTAAGTGAGGAACCACTATTGATAATCTTAAAAAAAGAGTAAATTTTAATCAAAAATAAAATACTTGTTGATGTACAAACCTATCAAATAGTGAAAATGATACGAAAAACTCTATATAGTAGATCTATTCGTATAATCCTGAATTCAAAGAATTGTGTTCTATAAATAAAGGTTTTAAGTTCCATGTTCTGAAACCTAAGAGTAAGTTTGGTTAGCAATAAAAGGACCAAAAAAGACATCAAAGTGCATGTTTTAGCCCACATGGGCTTCAAACGCTGGATTGTTTAGTTTTTTTTTTAGTTGATGATGTGGCAAAATCCTCATCTTGGGCCGTCTGTTCTTTGGGTAGGATATACGGGCTTGTAGGCTTCCTTGAACACAGGAGCCAGAAAACTGAGTGGATGTGCGGGGCCTCGCGAAACCCCTCGGCGTGAGAGTAAGTAGTGCAGGTGTATGAGAGCGAGAATATCAGAACTCAAGGAAGAGGCAGAGTGTATGAGAGCATGTACCTTTGTGGTGTATGACGGAGGAGTATTTATTGGCCCTTGTGTAGTTGAATCCGGGTAGGATTTGGTTTCTGTAGTCACCTCGTTCCACAAGGAGTGAAACTCTAGATTTCTGGTGATATACGAGGCTGCGTGATATCGAGGAATGAATAAGGCAAGTGTCACGCCTACATATGATAACTTGTGGCGGTGTCTTGGCGGGCAAGCTACTTGATGTCATTTGCTCGATGAGGAATGGCGAGGGCAAGGCCTGGCATGGTAGATGAGGTATATGAGTTGATCACAATTCGAGGCAAGGATCGGACAGGGACTGTGTCCAGAGCGTCATGCTTTCATGTGGTTGCTCTTTTTATGCTCGGCGGGCTGTGGGCCCTCAAGGCCATGCTCGTGATCGGCCGTGATGGCAACTCATGCTCGCTTCGTGATCGATTTGAAATTTGGGTATATCGGTGGCCCCTAGCCGTGCTGGCGGTATTTATGCTCGAGGCGAGAGCGTCTTGAGAATGTATCGAAGTTGCCAGGGCTTGTACACTTATGAAATCAGCGATGCCAATGATCGGTGAACCCATTTGTAGAAGGTTCGTTCAGAACTTTACAAGCTGTCGGAGGCGTGCCGGAGAAGCCTTTCAGCGAGTGGTTGGCGAGAGGAGGGGGCGAGGCGCGCGTGAGCCGTCAGAGAGGTGACCGAAAAGACGGGGTGCTAGTCCCGGGACGGCGCATTTAATGCGCGTGCGTGGGTTTGACGGCGGAGTATCTGTCTTTTCGGCTTCCAGCACGATCTCCGAGGTTTCCTTTCCTATTTAATCCGGGCGCCTCGCCCATTTGAAGCTTTATGCTGCCCAGAGATTTTTTAGAGAGAGAAAAGAATAGAGAGAGAAGCTCTGCAACTTTTGGCTGCCGATTTTCCGAAGTCATCCCAGTCGCCGGTGCCGTTGCCGCTTGCATACTTTGACTCCATGAAGCAGATTTCCTCCAGAACTTTAACAGTAAGTTGCTTCTTCTCAGCCTTTATTTTCCCGTTTGTTTGTTTCAGCGTTTCAATTTTTCTCCCTTTCTGTTTTCAATGTTTCCTGGATTGCCTTGAATAGATTAGGCGAGTCCCTAGGCTGAGATCGAGGAGAGACCCAATTGTGTCTTGTCATTGGGCGGGCAAGGCCCCTTGGATTGACCTAGACTTAGGGTTTTTCCTCTTTCTTAGTATTGCTCCTTTACGGATAGCATCGACCATGCTTTTCCTCGATCTCGTAGATGTCCGAGCGGAGATTTCTCACAGCGGCCAGGGAGGAGTTCGGTATGGCGGACGAGAATGACCCATGGCGGTGAGAAGTCCCGTCTATTGGCGTAGTATTGACGAGGTGATGAATCAGGTGGCCGGTGAAGTAGTGGGCGTGCGACCTCGTGTGTGTGGATCCGAGGCCCATGTGCCGTGATTACCTTATCGCCTCCGGCTTGTCGGGGAAGGTGGAACAAGGTCGCCTAGCTTCGGGGCCACACTCATTTATCGGGACCGGCCAGGCCGAGGCAAGGCAGGCCGGTGCCCAATTGGCCGAGCAGGGGTGATTTTACGCAGCTTGAGGTAGGTGGTGCGATATTGCCGAGGCCGAGGCGTCACGGCAGCCTTTGCCCGTCGGTGATGAGGACTCGAACAACATCCCTATGGCGGCGTCGGCAAGCTGCGTGCAGGAGGTGCGGCGGCTGCTTGCCCTGCTCTGCTGGGCATCGAATCTTGGCGAGGCGTATGCGGCTCATTGGGCTTCCTTGGATACTCAGGCCAAGCCCGGCCGCTGGTTTACCTCGATGGGCATAGAGCCTGAGGACTATCGGGTAGAGAAGGCGGTGCCTGTGGATGGTGAATTTCCCCGGGAGCAGAATGGTAAACTGCTCTTCTTTGCAGACTTCTTCCGAGTAGGGCTCCGTTTGCCCCTGGATCCCTTTGTCCTTCTATTCCTTCAGAATTACATCCAGATGCCGGTGACGTCTTTGAACACGGTAGGGCCCTTATGGCTTATATTGTGGCGTGTCGTTTACTGCAGCATGAGAGCCGAGCAAGATTTTCAGGCGTCTCTTTATTCTGAGCGTTGATGCTTATGGTCGGGTAAATGCTCGTTCCAACTCTAGCTTCCTTAGGATTTTGTCCGATGTGCCAGGGAAGGTGGATGCCTGGGATAGAAGAGCTGTCTTGATCGAGTCTCGGACTGGGTGGCCGATAATGCCTATGAGCAAAGATTTGATCGCGTCCCCAAACTTCCAGAGTGGCGGGTTCACCGGTGACACTCGTCGCGGCGTTATCAGGGATGCCACAGGCGTTGTGATGGAGGGAAAAGAAAGTCGGTCAGAGCGCTGTTCGATTGGAAGGAGTTGGTGTGCAATCCTCGCAACCTAAATGCAGGGGGGTGCTCGGGCTAGTCCCGAGGTGGAGCCCTTGTGCTCCTTTGATGAAGAGGCCCAGTATTGGGGCGATTATCACGAACAAAATTTTCGTGCAGACTGTCGTTAGATGTGTCATAGGCTCGGGCACGACTGTACACCTGTCTATACTGAAGCTCCTGGTCGGTTTGGGTTTTACTTTTAACTGTTTCACTTTGTTACTTCCATTCTAGTCGTGATACTGAGTTGTTTTTCTTTTTGCAGCTATGTTGTCCTTGAGGCGGTCGGAGGTTGGAAGCCAGGGAGAGTAGGCGGGTGGCGGCCTTGGCAAGTAACCCCAAAGACGTCCCATTGTGTCCCCTTCATCCCGGTGGGCAAGAAGGCCAGCCAAGAAGATAACTGCCGCCTCCACCACCTCCTCGAGGGATGTTGCTATGCGGGATATTGTTCTTTGGGCTGTCGATATTGGACACGTTGACTTATGCGCAGTGGCGATCTGCCGGCTGGTGGGGAAAGGTATAGTGAAGCGGCTGCTTCAAGAGACTGTCACCAATGACCGGGAGACGGCCGGGCATGTTTTGCTTGGACACATCGGGCTCAATCTGAGCGAGGTATGCCCATACTTCTTTTAAATTTGATAATTTCTGTTAGACTGTTCTGACCTTGCTCGCGCTTGTTGTTTGTAGATTGCTTCCTCCTGTACCAACATCTATAACCGATACACAGAGGAGATCGATACCCGCAAGAAGATTGAGTCCGAGAGGGATGAGCTGGCCGGGCTGGTAAAGAATAAGAACGACCAGGTTGCAGCCTTGGACCGGTCGTTGAAGGAAGCATTGCTTTATTTGCGGGCATTTGGAGGCGACAATAAGGCTTTGGCCGAGGAAAAGACGATCTGGCCCTTGAGAAAAGATCCAGGCGCATTGAGTGGCCCTGGCGCCAGCAATGAAGGATCATTGCGGCCAGAAGTGGCGGCTTTGAAGGAGCGGCGGCCGGGGGAGAGATCAGGCGGCTATAAAATCTATTCCCGATCAGCTGGCAGCGGCCCGAACTCAGGCTGTGAAGGATTTCGAGGCTTCCCCTGTCTACGCCTCTCAAGTGCGCCGGGCTATATTGCCTTACTATGCCGTGGTACCAATCATATCCTGCGAATGCTCGCGGGTACGGGGACGGTGGACATGAGCACGATGGCTGATTGGGCGGCTTTCGATCCTTACATGAGGCCCGGAAGCTGCATCACTTGGTGCCCTACACTCAGGCCGAATTGGATGCCTAGCAGGGATGATAATGATGATGGACTGGAGCCATGGGACCCCCCAGCCCCGTTAGCTGTCAATGTCTGTAGCCTGATTGATGCCCGTAAGGCCGAGAAGGAGGGGCGGGTTGCTGAGGCAGCTGCTCAGCTTCAAGCAGAAATACAGGCCGCCACTATCGAGGAAGCAAATGCTGCAGCTCCACACAACCCCTGATGTAATTTAAAGACTTAATATCTTGTTTTGGCCGATGTGCCTTTTGTAACAGACCTCTTGATCCTTTTTTGGAACTTTATCTCATGAAACAATTTCCCCGCTATTTCAGCTTCTTATTTATCATCATTTTGCTGAAGTGAATGCTGTTTTTTGTTTTTGTCAGATATATTTGTTCTTGTTTTTCCTGCATTTAATTAGTACCAACACAATTGTATGCGGGGTAGTTCCCCAGAAATATATCGGGCAGATAGTAATCGTGCAAAGAACATTAACCCAGAAAACATAAAGTAAATAATGCGAATATCTTAGGTTAATGTCTTACTACTATGAGTTTGGCTTTGCCCGGTGTTAAATCGGTGCTTTCAGGCATACGGTGGTATTGTTTGAGTGCTTGGCATGGGCCAAGGCTTCTAATGGGCAAGCCCCCTCGCTGAGGCGAGCTTGGATGATTGCTTAGCGGGCAAGGCCAGCTCGGCGACTATCAACAGGGCATGGCCGTTATTCGGTGTGGGTAACAGGTCGGTTGAAGTATATCACACAGGTGTGAGGATATACGACTAAGCGGTGTTACTCGGTCACTAGAGGAACCCGAGGTAGCTTAGCCTCTATCCAGATGGGCAGGCCCCTACCGCGTGGCGGGCATCCTAAATACGTGAGCAGGGCGGAGCGCATCTCACCACGGAGAAATTAAGTTCACTAGTACTTGGGTATTATTTGTTGGCTGGGCTTGGCCACAGTCGCTTGTAGATAGTAGATGCTAATAGAATCGAAGTAAAACATTATATAGAAAACTTGCCTTTATTGAATAAAATTTGTGACCCTCAGCAGGTGAGGGTCTTGCGAATCTATGTATGGAAGATCGACTCTACGGATAGTACTTTTTCGGATGATTAGCATGCCATGGGTGTTTAGCTCTTTTCCTTCCCGAGTTCGGTGTGTAGGTGTCTTCTCATAATACCGGTGACTTGGAAGGGTCCTTCCCGTTAGGCGATAGCTTTCCCCATTCGCTTTTGTCAGGTCACTTCAATTTTTAAGGCACCCGGTCCCCACCATGAAGGCTACGCCTCTAACCTTTGTCATGATGGGCCTTTGCCATTGTTTGTAGTTGACCATTACAGTCGAGCATCAGTCTTCTTTCTTGGAGGTCAGGTCTATTGCGCAAGCTCGTTGTTTTGTTATTTGTAGTGGGAGACTTCGATAGGCTGGGCAAACCATTTCAGCTGGAATCATTGCCTCGATCCAGTAAGTGAGGCAAATGGGGTTTCCCTGTTGGACGCGTCTGATAGTTACATTGCCCACGTAAAAGGCGATGGC
>JABEVN020000607.1:0-29634 GCA_013146195.2 Codonopsis lanceolata | reverse complement strand
AAAATCTCTCTTACTATAAAAGTCAAGCTTGTTTCTTACAATTTAATAGATGGACAAAAATAACCCTTCACCAAATAAACCACCCACCATTTAATTAAGGACAAAACAAGTAAATTTACCATGACAACAAATAATGTTTGGACAAAAATAGCCTCAAATATAATAAATCATCCACCATTAATTAAGGTCAAACAAGTAAATTTATCAGAGACTAATTAATTCCATTAATAATCAAATAATAATTTGATCCCTTGACTTGTACATGTTTTAAAGTTAGGTCCTACTGACTTTGAATTCTATTTATTTCGTCTTGTATTTTTATTTTCTTATCAGTTTCCCCTTCCTATCATTATCGTTACAAATGTTGTCCAATATTTTCTAAAATAACAAAAATACCCTTACTCAGTCGAGAGTTCATATTGTAAAAAGTGAAAAAGTAGGGTGACCAAATTGCGATTTAAGCCAAAATAATATGGTTTTACTCAGTAAAGACATTATAGAAGTAAATGAAAAAAATGTTACTATAATAATAGATTTGTTAATGAGTATCAAGATATTAAGCAAAAATATGTAGCGTCTTTAGCTATTACCCATGAATAAGCTAAGAGAAGTGGGTTAAGAAAATGTGTCATAGTGTCAATAAGATGAAGAAAATGAAGAACCAATTGATGAATATGTGCGTTTTGTTACAAAAGAAAGCAAAATCTACGCTTACTTCTTTGAATTTTCGGACTACTACAAGCAACCTTAAAAATTATCATCTTGGTCCTAACTTATAAATATTACAAACAAACCTTGTTAGTAATCACAAATAACTAGGTTTAAAATATTTTACTCCTTCCCATAACTGGGTTCCAAACCTCTAACCTCTTTTGGTATTAACTTGCTTGCTCCTCTTCATAGAACCCGAAGTAGTTATGTGTGAGAATCTCTCTATTCCCCTCCCCTGGCTATCAACTTTCTTTTCTTCTACCACAACTCTCCTTTAATTGAAAGAAATTGTCACCAATCAACATCCTTTCAAGTAGTTCCATCCTAAATTAGATTCTCTCCTTGCTTAGTAATTTGACACCGAAAGTGGATAGGAAGTAAGAAATGAGAGACGTTCGAGAAAGAAGTCCGACTAATCAGAAGCTAAAGAGATTCTATGTTTCTATTTTAGCAAGGCGAGGTGAATGCGTTTCTTGGTGATGGTGATAGCGGTGCTTACGACCGTAGGGATGATGGTGTTAGGGGCGGTGGTGATAGTGATTTTAGGGATGAAAGGGGTGGATTAGATGAAATACATCGTTGTGAGATTTCCTAATCATCAAATTTTCAAATATCCATATGGGTTTTAGATTCTATTTGAAATTTTGAAAATTCAAAAAATTGAATTTGAGTTTGTAAAAAGTGAAATTTAAGGTTGTGGTGGTGGTATGTCTATCATTGATGGGTTTTCCAAATGGGTTACTTCGAAGGAAGGAGTAAGGAATTAGAAAAAGAAATAAAATCAAATAAAAAAAATTAAATTTTGGACTAATGGTAAAATTTGAGGTGGTAATTGTGGTGGTGGTGGTAAGTCTATGAATGATGGGGTTGACGAAAGAAAGTGAGGGCTAAGAAATAAATTTTAAATTTCATTTTTTTGGAGTAATGCATTTTTTAACTTTGAATTTAAGTATCAGAGAAAGTATAACTAATTTTGGATTATTTAAATAATTATTTATTAATTAAAAAAATATTTTAAATATTAAATGGCAAACTAAATGATGAAATTATAACAAATCCCACTTTGTGCCACAAGCAAAATGACCAAAATAATCCTCATGTACATAATTTTCCATCACTATTTTTAATGCCTATGGACGAGAGAGGACAAAGTGGGACAAATAGAAAAAACATGTAGGAAAGTGAGACATCATAAGTTGGGAATGACATTATTAGAGGTATATGAAAAATTGTAACTATAATAATACATTGGTTGGTAAGTATCGAGATATTAAGCAAATCTATAGCATGCGTAGTAATTGCGTGTGAATAAGCTAAGAGAAACGTGTTAAGGAAAGATGCTATAATGTCAAGAAGATAAAGAAAAATTGAGAACTTAATTGACAAATTTGTGCGTTTTGTTAGAGAAGAAATGAAGTTAGAATCGATAGAAAAGTCATTTGAAGAAAGTAGTTCCACTTAACGGAAGCTAAAGATATGTTATTTTTCCATTTTAACAAGGTAAGGTGGACACGTTTCTTGGTGGTGGTGATAGTTGTGGCGGCATTTGCAGGGATGTTGGTGGTGGGGGGGGCGATTTTAAGCATGACAGTGGTGATTTAGGTCGAATACGGCATTAAATAAAGGAGTAAGAAATTAAACAAAGAAATAAGATTAAAAAAAAAAAATTGATTTCTAGGCTAATGGTGTTATTTGAGGTGGTAGTGGTGGTAATGGTGGTTGGGTGTATGAATGATGGGTGTATAAATTAAATAAATTCTAAATTTAATTATGAGACAAATTAAAAAAACAACATTGCTAGCCTTACAATTAATTTTATAATTTTCTTTATTACTAAGCTTTCAAGGACAACAATGTCTTTATTCAAAACAACTTTGCGCTTCTTCAAAGCATAGTTGTAAGGAAAGTAACATAATTAGTTTTAAGGATATCATTTTCCTTGCCATTTCTCTTCATTCAAGCCCGTCTCTCTTTCCGATGAATTCGTCGATAAGGGTTATGTGTTTTTTGTTAATCGCATGTTTTTACTAGGGTTTTTAGTAAGTATAGTATATACTATCTGATTTCTACTTTAGACGCGACTTTTGTATGTGATAGAAAGAGAAAGATCAGAGATGGAGCTTGGCTAGATTCGAAGAAGGACAGCACCAAAGTTGTGATAGGCGTGACCAAAGTGGGAAGGGTTTGGGCTGGAGATGGCAGCTATTATGGTGAAGCGAGAGATGTGCACTTGCACCGGGAAAAGAGGGAAGGAGAGGGTGTGAGATTAGAGTTTTTCACTTTTAATACATTTACCCCTAAAGCAGATAATGAAAATGTCATTTTTGCCCCGCACGTGGAAGACCATGTGCTATTTAACGTGAATATTCTAACGTCCATCATGGATAGGGTGGAAAATAGAAAAAAAAAAAAAAAGTAACGTCAGATATCATTTTGGGACAAACCTTAGGTTGGAGTGCATTATACGATTTGGTGGATACCTTGGGGGAAATTGTAATTTGGTCATATGACTATTTTTGAATTATTGAAATAATTATTTATTATTATTTTTATTTAAAAACATATTTTAAATACTAAATGGTTAATTATATAATAAAGTTATAACAAAATTTCATTTTCCACCCCAAGAAAAATGACCAAAATAATATTCACGTGACATGCACATATCATTTTTTGTACGTTACTATTTTTAATACACATAGACGAGAGGGAGTAAAGTGGGACAAAAAGAAAAATAAGGTATGAAAGTGAGACACTTCGTAGGTTGGGGAATGTGAGATTTAGTGTGTAATTTTTGGAGCTAATCATATGTTTACCTCATCAAAATTAGTCCAAAATACACATTGTCCCCTAAGGTATCCACCAAATCCACTTTAGCCCTCATTGTAATTTTGTAGCATTTCCATATTCATATCAAATTTGGTGATTGTGATGTAACGTGTGGTAATTGTAGTGATAAAATTGGTAATGCATAATGTTTAAGATCGAGAATTTGCTTCAATCAAATCATAAACCATATCAATGGTGCCAAGGAGAAATTTGTTGGAGTTTAAGCTAGGGACAATGAAGACGGATTGAATCATGACGTGCATCATCATTGTCGTATACATCTGTGATGAGTTCAAATATGAGTTTTGAAATTCATCGTTTATGCTTATGCATTGTGTTTGTGGCTTGATCATTTAACATCGGCAGCTCTGACTGCTTTAATTTTTTGTGGGTTCTTATACATGGCGACCTTGACACTTGAATACGATCCTCTTCTTGTATTTTATCTCTCTCTGATATGATTTCGCACTATTTTTATTTATTTTTCTATATAAAAATTCAAACAAAAGATTTAACACACTCTTGAGTTTTATCTCACTTAAAATTTAAATAAGATGTCATTGTTGGAGAAGAATCAGAGAAAGCATTGTCGGAGAATAAGAAAATGAAGTTTCTTTTTGGGTAATAAAAGCATAGAAAACATTATTAAAAATGACCAAAATGCCCTTCACGTGAAATATCATGTGCACCTTAACGTCATATTGGTAACCTTAGTAGTATCTAGGGGGTAAACTAGAAAAAAACTTAAACAATGAGATATGAAAATGACACAAAAGTTAGGTTGGGTGGTAAAGTGAGACTTTATAAATACTCTGGGTGAATTTTGTATTTTAGAGTGTAAGTATACACTTTGGAATTGCGAGTTTGATTTCTATAACACAATTTATTATTTTTCAAAGAGAGTCATAAATTCCAGAAACGACATAAGCAAAGTCTCCAACAACAATGTGCTTATCTAAGAAAGTAAGTTTGAATTGTTTTCAATTCCAACACCGATAAAAGTGAATGAATTCATGTTTGGTATTAAAAAAAGATTTAAAAATAACCAATAAAAAAGATAAATGTGTATAATAAGTTGCAATATAATGACTAAAAGCTTACATTATAAATGACCGAAAAACAAAATATCGAAAAACTTAAACACACAACAACACAATTTATAAGTCTCAAAAACTATAAAGATTAAAACACAAAAATAATCCAATAATATTAAAAGTAAACAAAAAAATTAAGAAATTGGCAAATTACTTTAAAAAACCATTAACACCACGTGCGTTAACTACGTGCAACACACGTGAACCTTACTAGTAAAAGTAAGAGTATAAGATTTTTATAATATACTCCATTCGTTTTCAAAATATTGTCTACTTTGACCCGACACACCGTTTAAGAAAAAATAATTGACTGTATTATAAATATTGGTGAAATGTGTGATTTCCTTTAATGCCCTCGAGTATGTGGTCATAATTAAAGTAGGTAGAAAAAGTAATGGTAAAACGGTAAAAGTGCTTTCTTAAAAGGGAAAGTTTTGAAAGAGGACAATTATCTAAGAACGGACGAAAAAAGAAAGGTGGACGATAATTTGAAAACGGAGGAAGTATGTTGGTTGAAGTCGATTGTTTAAGTTCATTATCTTTTAATAAGACCAATTTTTTTAACATATAGAATATTATAAAAAACTTCGATCTCGATTTATTAATATGTAAAATGAACAATAAATTTAAGATGTTAATAAATGGTATTGAAATAATTTTTTAACTGTGTTTTAACATCATTACAAGTTTGTTCACATTCCTAGACAATATTTGGTTTTCATATTCTAAGGGAGTATTTGATTTTCACATTTCAAAGTAGTATTTGATTGATTGACACATGTAATTAATTAATGTATAATCGGATTTATGTTTTCAATACATGACCCACTACATTTATTACATAGAAATATATTTCTATTTTAGGAAAGTAACTTTTGATGGAATTTTACTATTTTAGACTACTTAGGCTTTATATATATATCGTGTCTTAGTAGAATGAAAAGAAAAAAAAGAACTAAAAGCTTAAAAAATCTAATAATTAAATAATTGCATTCATTATATATATTTTTGTATATAAACATAAAGCGAAATAAAAATCTCATTTTTAAACTAAGTGACCTTTGTTTGGAAACAAGTATAACACTAAAGATCTGTTAGACCCAAAGGACACAATACTTGGCTAGAGGAGGGGGGGGGTTGAATAGCATAGTAATCACTTAAAAACTTTTATCGGATTTCCTTAAGTGTGAATACTAATAGCTATAGGTAGAGTTGTAGGCTTGTAGCAACGAAAATAACACAGGAAGTACAGACTAAGTCTGCTGGTAAGCACTACCAGTCGACTTGGTAGATCTTCTAAGATTAATCTTTGGGGAATATGATAGGTAAGGATAAGCGGATAATAAAGTAATTAAGCGAATTAAAGTACTTAAAGATTTTGAGAGATGGTTCGTATTATAAAGAATACTACGTCCACCACCAAAGCGATCAACCTTTGATTTTAAAGTGCATTATGTTTTCACTAGATCAATTACATAAATTGCTAATGGATCGTGTACAAAATGTTTAGCGGTGTTTGGTGGTTGAAGTAAATATCGAGAAACATAATATTGACTTGTGCCTAAGAACAATAAATGTAAACAACAATTAAGAAGGTAATAAATGAAAATGATTGAGCAGCCTTCTTGTTGTTCTTGAGGACTTTGTTGATCTTTTGAGGATCTCTTGAATGCACCCAGAGTAAGAACTTGTAAGTTGTTTAGTAGTTTCAGAGCATTAAGTTCTTTGTCTTCAATAACAACATTTATAAAAGAGAGTCCTTGAGACCGTTGTGGAAGAAGAAGAGATCAACATCTATGGTAGGTTGGATGCATTAAATGCAAAGAGTTGTTAGGTTGAATTTCTTTAATCCGGATCGATCAAGTATGGAGCGAAGAGCATGTCTTGTCTGAGAATAGTTGTTAGTCGAAAATAGTCTTGCAAGAGTTGAGTACGATCTGCAATAGCTTGAGTGATGTGTCGGGCGTGTATCCACTTCGTCTCCTTGTTCAACAATCATCAAAGAGGAAATGTCTTCACTTTATCAATCTTAAAACATGGATGTACACAAGTAGACACTTCTGGAGGCGAATCGATGAAGACTTTGCCTAGGTCTGTGGTGAAGTCTGTTGTCTAAACTAAACTAAATGTTCTAAAGCGCCACAAAGTGGCAACGCATTTAAGCCATTAAGTATATAAATTAAGTAATGAATGGGCATATGCAAATCTAAATACAAATAAGAAACATCAATCTCCTCCTATTTGCATAAGGTCATCATTACTACATAGGAGGGCTATGAATACATATGGATAGATAATGACATGTCATGAAAAGGAGTAGAGATTTCTATAACATCAGACATGCCTCTATTCTTAAGTAGCCTAAATGTAACAACTAATCTAAATGCTTAAAACATGAATAATCAGAAGAGAACAAGCATAAATAGGTTTAAACTAGAAGTTTAAATTCCAAGAAGATAATCAAAGGCAGGAATTTTAAACATAACTCTTTTTCAAAATAAATTTCTGTATTTCAAAACAAGAAGTTTAAAATTTACAGATTTTTCAAGAAGGGATAGATACAAAGGAAGGAGGATAAGAGATTATAGAGATCCTAGCATTTTTCCTCTTCATTTGTCTTTAGCAACATCTTATTGTTGTTTGCGCCTACGCTCTAGTTCTTCAACTCTGCTAATATATTCATCAGCGGTGTTTTTTTGGCTCTGAAGGAGCGAGTTCGGTGTTCAAGTTCTTCTCGCAACCTGTTGTTTTCATCCATCAACTCTCTGTTCATCGCCCTCATTTGTCTCTCCTCCGTGATGGCCTTATCGCGATCGGCTTGAGCATTATTTCTTTCACGGTTGCTAGCAGCGGTGTGTTCAAGAATTTCGATTATTTTGACGCGACCACTGCCAAGATGGGTAGAGACGTCTGAGAAGAGCTGGAGGAAGAGATCGTTGACACTTCGTAGAGTCTGGCGGCGCTGGATCTCCATGTTTAGCTTCATATCATTACAATCATAGTACATGTCACCAAACCGTGTCCAAACATCCTCTTGAAACTTGCGAAGAGGAGTTGGCAGATGCATCTTCCTTCACGCAAGCCTTTGCTTCGCCCCTTCCTGCAACTCGAAGTCGAAAGGCAGAATTATCCGGGAGCTTATTTGCGTAAAATCTTTCTTAAACTCACTTTCAGTAGGTAACCCATTCCAGCATCTAGGTAGTAGAATTCAGTGCGGACGTCCATGGTGACTTGAGATTCTGGTGCGCGGTTGGCGAAAAAGAAAGAATATTCATTGGGTAGGGTAATCGGGAAGGATTTGTTCACAATGGAGAACGGTGGCGGAGAGAGGTCGCGCAAGCTGAAGGGGAAGGTGATGAAGTGGGAGTCGACGACACATTTGTTAGGGATTGATTAAAGTTCTAACGTGACTTGGATTAGGGATCCTTCGGAGAGGAGGAAGAACCCTACACTTTTAAGGTTTTTGTTCTGTTCAGGCACAAGTTCGATTTGCAGGATACCTCAATGCAAGGTGCTTTCGATGTCTCCATTGTATCCTAGGAGACAAACGTCCGTATAAACTTCCAAGCACTTGGGGGAAGTGATGAATCTATTTTAAAGAAACTGTGTCTAACACATGCCTCGAACCAACATACTTTGGTTATCCTTCAACAATCTTCATTTGCAGTCTTTGCTTGCTCTAGCCAGTTTGTACACCAGCAACCTTGCAAACTTCAGTAGGAGCCTTTCGTGCACACCATTAAGCTTTCCAACAGTAGTGTACACCAGCAGCAGACTTAGTACATCAGCAGCATTTGTGATGCTTTGTACACCAGCAAACTTCTAAAGCTTCAACAGTCTTAGTCTAGTCTATCAAATTTCAAAGCAGTAACAATTTTATTGTTTCCTTATTATGTAATCGTGTATACATATTTCCTTTGATATATTTCTAACATCTGATTCTCTTATCTCCCAAAGCCATGGCCACCTCTTCATATTATTTCTCTCTCCTCCTACTCCGTATTATTTATTTCTCCGCAGCTCTCACTGTCGTCGATGTGCTGCTGGAGCTGGTGCTTATGCATGAGAATGACATGGAAGGGATTGGACTTGCATCAGGATTGTGCTGGGACCCGTCGAGGAGGGTTACCTTGTCGGAGTTGAAGAAGACAACCGTATATGGTGTTACTTGATTGGGGTTGTTTTGGAGATGGGGTTCTTGGTTGGGGACGAGAGGGAGATGGAAGATTAGGAGAGTGGGGGTTTACTTGGATGCGTTGCCGGAGTTCAAGAAGGCTACTGGGGACGGCGAAGATGAATGCTCGAGACTTGACGAACGTGGGGAAGACGACCGGAGATGGTGCGACTCGAAGTGCGGCGACTGTAGATGGCAGGCCTTGAGCCAAAGCTGGCGAGGGAACAAATATGGAGAAGATGAGGATGTTACTTGGGGAATTTGTTTGAGAAAGAGAGCACTGAGGTAGGTCTAGAATGACAATGCTATTTCTGAAGACAGAGAGAGCGAGTGGATAAGAGAAAAGTGAGGGAAATTAGCTCAGGTTTTTTTTTTTTTCAGTCTTAGGGAGAGAGACAACAAAGTGAATACATTGGCATTATGGGAATTTTTTTTTAAAAAAAGTGATAGAAAGTGTGACGGTAACGTGGGAAGGGGAATTTGACCTAAAAATACAAGATATAGGACCAAATGTAATAAAAAAAAAGAGGTAGCACCAATCTAAAAAATAGTGTTAATTAAGTTGAGCAACCAAAATATTATTTAATTCTAGAAAATATTAGACGATATTTGTAACAATGATGATAAAAATGGGAATATGACCAAAAAAGACAAGAAATAAGATTAAACGACTATAAAAAAAGAGGTGGGACCAAACATAAAGTTAGGTCTAAGTTGAGGAACCAAATTATTTAATCTTATTTATAATAGATTCTATCCCTCAACTAAACAAGGGTATTCTCGTCAAATTCAAAACTATTGGAAGATATTTCTAACGGTAATGGTAAGAGGAATTTTAGTAAAAAAATCGAAATGAGTAATCAAATGAATAGAATTCAAAAAGGTGTAACCTAATTTATCGTTAGTTATAAATTGATGGACCAAATAGTTATTAAATTTCTTCATGAATTGATTAACAATTCAAGTTTGACCTTAATTAATGATAAGTAGTTTATTAAATGTAATACTATTTTTGTCTATATATTATCTTCACCATGACAAATTTACTTATTTGATGTTAATTCATGGTAACTTGGTAAGTGTTTTATTGCATGCAAAAAATATTTTGAACTACGTAAATTAATTTGTAAAAAACAACTCACAAGAGATTCTTTTCTCCCTGCTGATTGACACTATCACAGAGCGTTCAGAATCGCAGCCAGCACTCAGCTGGTGGAAGAGGAAGCAAATAGCATTGGGAGCTGCAAGGGGCCTAGCTTACTTACATGATGATTCCATCTCCACAATTATTCACCGCGATGTTAAAGCTGCGAACATGTTGTTGGATAACCATTTTGAGGTAGTCATAGGAGACTTTGGGTTGGCCAAGGTCACGGATCACTATGATACTTCTGTCACCACAGCTGTACGTGGCACAATTGGACACATAGCTCCCGAGTACCTCTCCACTGGAAAGTGTTCGAAGAAGACTGATGTTTTCGGGTATGGAATGATGCTTCTGGAGCTCATCACTGGACAGAG
Source organism: Codonopsis lanceolata (assembly GCA_013146195.2). Classification (NCBI taxonomy): domain Eukaryota; kingdom Viridiplantae; phylum Streptophyta; class Magnoliopsida; order Asterales; family Campanulaceae; genus Codonopsis; species Codonopsis lanceolata. Next base: position 19,305 of record JABEVN020000607.1, on the reverse strand, counting down.
GGCTTTTGATCTTGCTAGGCTTGCCAATGATAGGGATGTCATGTTGCTGGATTGGGTAAGCTTTCATTGTCCATGTCGCTAGTACTTCCTAGCTAGGTTTTCTTACATGTCTTGTTAAAGAGGTAAAAGACACCCCCACTACTCTACTACCTCACTGCAGAGTGATGATTTAATGGAGTTGGTGGTTTGATTAATTCCTAGTACGTCTTGGCTTTTTTATGTTCGTCTTAATTGAATTATGAACTAACGAACAAGTAGAATTTAAGAAAAACGAGCATACTCATTTAATGTTGATCTTTTCAATATACAAATTAAAGAAGATCCATAACCTTTCTGGTCATTACTACTAAGTTTGAAAATTTCAGGTAAGAGGACTTTTGAAGGAGAAGAGGTCCGAGACAATTATTGATGAGGACCTCCACGGTAACTATATCAATGAAGAAGTTGAGCAGCTACTGCAGTTGGCTCTGCTATGCACACAGGATTTGCCAACAAAACGTCCTAGGATGTCAGAAGTTGTCAGAATGGTTCAAGGTGATGGCTTGGCGGAGAGATGGGAAGAGTGGCAGAATGAGGACAATGCAGTCCATAACAACCCCTACTTGAATAATGAGTGGTTCTCGGACTCCGCTGAACACATGCCTTCCGAAGAGTTGTCCTGCCCCAGATGATTCTTGAATTTCCTTCTTACTATCGTTACGTAATCTACTTTTAAGAAGTGTCATAATCGAATCAAAAAGGCTATTCATTATATTCATTAAAAAGTTGTATCAGAAAGGATATAATAGTGAAGTATCAAAATCAAATCCAAGCCAATGTGAATTGCTTTCCAAAATTGTCAAAAAAAAAAAAAAAATAGCTCCTCGAATGCCCAATCGAAATATATGTAGAAATACATGATTCCACACAAGGATCTACCTTGGACAAAATTGAGACTATACTCCATATAGTTTGATTTAATCACACTCATTAACAGGAATCTAACTGCAATTTTCTGTAGAACTGTGCAAGGACGAGACATGTTGCCCACAAAATTAACAATGGGTGTTTGTCTTCGGTGTTCCTGCACAGACAGGAATCTAATTCATATGGAACAACTTCTCGAGATGGTAAAGATAAGCAAAACAGCAAAAATGAAAGAAACTCGCTTATGGTAGTTTCTTTGAGTCCTGTTGAGTTGAACAGAGCATTAACAAAGAAAAGTCATGGAAAAACTATAACCATGGCTTCTGACCTTAAATAACTAAGGTAAAATAGTTAAGGTTTTTTCGGAAATCAAACGGACATAAATAAAGATAAAGCAGAAAGTCAAACTTTAAAGTCAAAGTCAAGGCTAGTGTTAGACAATCTTTGAGAGACGATATTGCCCCGTATCAATGCTCACGGTTCTTGACAATTGTCCCTAAGATGAAACAAATTTTCCATCCAAGTTAACAACACTTCAAAACATTGATTATGGCGAACTAATTTGTGTTTTAGAACTAATTAACTAATTGGATTAGGTAATTTAAACCGTTGTATCGTGGCACAAAAGTTGATGCAGCGTCATGCACATGCACTGATTTTAGGAACTCCGAACACAAACACATTGTTCATTTTGTGGGCTTGGATTTAATTTTGATCTTCACTAAACCAGATATATCCTTTCTGATACAATTTTTTAATGAATAGCCTTTTGTGTCGATTAAGACACTTGGATTAATTCGTTACATTTGGAGTTTAATTTTTTAAATATAGATTATATAACGATAGTAAGAAGGAAATTCAAGAATCATCTGGAACCGGACATCTATTCGGTAGACAAGAGTTCAAAGGAGTCCGAGATCCAATCATTATTCAAGTAGTGGTTGTTATGGACTGCATTGTCCTCATTTTGCCACTCTTCCCATCTCTCAGCCAAGCCATCACCTTGAACCAGTCTGACAACTTCTGACATCAGAGGACGTTTTTCCGGCCAATGCTGTGTGCATAGCATAGCTAACTGCAGTAGCTGCTCTACTTCTTCATAGACATAGTCACTCTGGAGTCTCTTATCAATCACTGTCTCGAACTTCTTCTCCTTCAAAAGTCCTCTTACCTGAAATTTTCAAACGTAGTAGTCATGACCAGAATGGTTATGGATTTTCTAGATAGTGTGAATACCTTCATTGACTCGTTTCTTTGCTTCTTCTTCGTTTCTTTTTTTAAATTTTGAAAAGACCAACATTACAGAATGACTTGGACATGTGAACCTTTTAACCTGGTATTAAATGAGTATGCTTGTTTTTCTCAAATTGTACTTGTTCATTAATTCATAATTCGATGAAGATGAACTCAAAAAGACCAAGACGTAGTACTAGGAATCAAACCACCAACTGAAAGGCACATCTCCATTACTTAAATCATCACTCTCAGAGTGTGCAGTGAGGTGGTGGGGTGTCTTTTACCTCTTTAACAAGACATGTAAGAAAACCTAGGAAGCACTAGCCAAATATCAGAGCTACTTGGAAAGACATAGTATATGATGAAAGCTTACCCAATCCACTGTTGGAAACTTGGTTTCCAATAGCTTGAATAAAGCTAAATCATGTAATGTGAAATGTGGGAATCCCACATTGGGAACAAAATGAAACAAGTTCTACCTTATAAGGTAGAGCTTTAAGGCTTTGCTTTCAGGCCCTTAGGCCACTACACTTTTGTTTAGGAGGGAAGACCTACCTAGGTGTAGGTCCAAACACACTCTCGCGCGCCGCCCGTCCCGGTTTGTCTGCCTGAACCTATCTTTTTGCTACCGGTTCATTTGATGTGTGACCCTTTCAGCGTGAACCTTTTGCACAGGTTCAGAAGTTCAGCCGTCAGAAACAGTTAACAAACAGTTATGTCTGAAGGGTTGTCTGTTTCAGAACAACCGTAACTGTTACGGTTGTGTCTGTTTTCAGACAGCCAACCGCCTCCAACTGCTCCCAACCGTCATCCCCAACTGACACTTAAATACTGCCTTCAAACAGATTTTATTGTAACGAAAATTCTGCCCTTTTTTTCTATACTCTCCCTTCTGCCCTACAGAGATTACAGCAACAGTTTGCATTCGCTGGTGATTGAACTTTGAAGATCTGCCAACATTCAATCACGTAAGATCAATATCCTGGGAGACTCACTGGATTCACACCGTACAGATCTAATCACGGTTTCCAGTTTTTGTCTTAAGGACAGAGATCCAATCTCATTGATCTTAATACAAAAACGATACTGATACTTTCTGCAGGAAATTTACACTGCCGGGCATATAACAATCTTAAGACAAAAGGATTTTGCTTGGTTTCATTCTGCATACATTTCTGTTCATTCACAGATTTGCATGATGTTTCTGTACATCTGTTTCTACTTTCTGTTTCAAACCTGTTTTGTTACAGATTCAGACCCCAACTCATAACCTGATTCTGGCAGTTCATAAACAGAAATTTCTGCACTTCCTCATCTGTTCTAAGTTACAGATTCTGCCTGCTTTAATCTGGTTTAGATACAGAATATATATCTATTCATTGTACAGATAGCACATACAAATTCATGCCGTTTTAGTCTGTACATGCATTACACAACTTTTAACCTGAGAACTTTGTTCATTACAGACTTCGATTACGCATTATTACTACATTCATACATTTCTCGCTCACGCATTACGAATGCATTAATCAACAGATACAACAGAAATACAACCTGTTTACACAATACAAATTCAGAATCAGAACATACTTCAATATCTTGCAACATCTTAACAAACATCTTCTCGCATGTTGTTTACGTACACATTCTCGTGATACGCATACTACTTATGTTGATCTCATTCTGATTCTGCATGCTGCTACTATCTAACACATTCAGACATCTTATAGATAGACTGCACATGAGAAACTGCCATAAACAGACATCATCTTATAATCTGTTTTAATTACATAGTCAGGTTGTTCATGCTTCTGTTTAATCTGTTTGAAATACAGATTCTGCATCATTTTATGCAGTCTGCATGATAACAGTTTGCTTCTAAAAACTGTAATAACATGGTTCATGTACTGCATTAAATTTGTTTCTGTTACAGATTTTAATTGGTTTCAAATTCCGCATCAGCTTGTGATCTGAATAGTTTATGTTTCAAACCTACTTTTGAAACTGTTGCAACTGCATGATGTTTTGATCTTTTAGATCCTGCATATTACAGATTCCAGAACTTCCTCCTGTTTATAAACTGTTTTGCTTCTGTAGCAAACCTGATTCTGGAAATTTCTGATTATGAATGCTACTGCATTCAGAAATCTGCCTTAATAACAACCTGCTTTGTTTCAGTTTTTATTAAGTATACAACTCCTTTGATTCTGCAACAGTTTTGTTGTTTGAAACTGCACATAACCTGAACCTGTTTATACAAACAGATTTCGCAGCCTGAACAGTTTAATCTGAAACTGCACAAATTCAGAAAATTGCAAATCTTTTCTGGACAGTTTAGAACCTGATTACATAAGTCCTAAGTGTTCAGATCCTGGTTTTGTTTTTGCTCTTAACCTATTACTGAATTACAACCTGACTGTAATTCTGATTCAATCACTTCTGTGCAACAATGACTACTTCTGAAAAAGCAAAGGCAACTGTTGTTGTAGTCGACTGTTGTTGCAACTCCCGCCACCGCCACGGTTCATGCTCACCATGCGCAAGTTCAACAGAATTCAAGAGATGGCAACAAAATGCTCTTTTACTTGACCATCTTGAATCTGTCCAAATTCTTGAAAGAAACAGCCCCCGTCTTAGACCCTAACGAGACGGACAGGACCACAGTGGCTGCCACCGAGTCGTGGAAGCACTCAGATTTCTTATGTCGCAATTACATTCTAAATGGACTTGCTAATTCCTTGTATAAAATTTATAGCCCATTTAAGTGTGCTAAGGAACTGTGGGAGTCCTTAGAGAAAAATTACAAAACCGAGGACGCCTATCATAAGAAATTTGTGGTTGCTCGTTTTCTTGATTTTGCCATGGTCGATACTAAGCCTCGTTGTCTCTCGTGTTCAGCAGCCTTCGTGTTTTGTTGCATGAGTTGGAAGCCGAGGGTATGCAACTCCCCGAGCCTTTCCAAGTGTTGCGTAATCGAGAAGCTCCCTCCCGGTTGGAAGGACTTCAAAAACTACCTCAACCACAAGCGAAAAGATATGTCTCTCGAAGACTTGATCCTAAGGCAGCAGATTGAACAAGACAACAAGGTGGCGGATAAAAGGAACAACCACATCGTGGACGGGGCCAACGTCGTTAAGCAAGACCCGAGGGGCAACAAGCGCAAGCATGCCGCCGAAAGTTCCAAGAAGCACAAGCGCCTCACCGAAGAGCCCAAACAAAGACAAGAACTACAAGTTCAAAGGAAAGTGTTTGAATCGCGACAAGGTCGGCCACAAAGCCGCCGAAGTGCCGCGGAAGAAGCGGGTCAAGCGTGAAGCAAACATGGATGAAGAGATGATGATATGTGTCGCCTCCGAGACAAACATGGTTGGCACGGCCGCGAGTGGTTCGTGATCGATGCCAAGATGCTTACAACAAGGTGACGTCCGGGAGAAGCTTTTCATGGGCAATTCATCTACTTCAGAGTGGAAGGCAAAGGCCAAGTCGACCTCGAAATGACGAGTGGGCGCGGAGTTGGTGCTAACCAATGTCCTTCATGTTCCCGACATTCGTAAAAATTTGATCTCCGGTTCTCTTTTGGTTAAACATGGGTTTAAGTTGGCTTTTGAGTCAGACAAGTTTATCCTAAGTAAGAGTGGGGTTTTTATTGGTAAAGGTTACCTCGATGAGGGCCTTTTTAAGTGTAATGTAATGACGGTTAACACCGCATACAAAGTTGATAATAAAAGTGCTACAGCACCATCTTCTTCTTACTTGCTTGAGCATTTTAAACTTTGGCATTATCGACAGGTCATGTTAACTATGACTCTATGAGACGATTAATGAAAATGGAATTAATTCCTCCAAGTCGCATTAATAAAAATAACAAATGCCATACTTGCGTTGAAGCTAAGCAAACAAGAACGCCGCTTAAGACAATCGAGCGTGACACGACACCATTAGATTTGGTTCATAGTGATCTATGTGACTTAAAATCCATAGAATCTTATGGCGGAAACAAATACTTCATCACCTTTATTGATGATTGTACCCGGTTTTGTCATCTCTATCTCTTAAAAAGTAAAGTTGAAGCCTTCGAAGCTTTTAAACTTTACAAAAACGAAGTCGAGAATCAACTTTCAAAGAAGATAAAAATTCTTAAGTCTGATCGAGGAGGCGAATATGTTTTTCCCTTCAAAGACTTCACGGATTATTCACAAAGTTACACCCCCATATAGCCCACAATCCAATGGGATTGCCGAAAGAAAAAATCGAACCTTAAAGGAAATGATGAACGCATTATTGCTTCAATCCGGTCTACCCGACGAAATGTGGGGGGAGGCGGTGCTCACTGCCAATTACTTGTTAAACAAACTTTCCCACAAGAAATTGGACAAAACGCCCTATGAATTATGGCATGGTCGAAAACCATCCTACAAATACCTCAAAGTGTGGGGTGCCTAGCTAAAGTAGTCCCACCACCTAAAAAGGTTAAAATCGGTTCCAAAACCGTGGATTGTACTTTTATTGGTTATGCAACCCATAGCACGCCTATCGGTTCTTAGTCCATCTGATAATCCGAAATCGAGGTGAAATCCGTTATGGAATCAAGAAATGCCACGCTTTTTGAAGCTATCTTTCCTCTAAAGGTTGATACTTCAAGAAAACGCCATTTCCTTGGTCAATTGTCAACGAACAAGATAACACCTCACAAGCAATAGTCCCTATGGCCTATTGATCAAGGTATTCATCAAAATGAAGACATTGATGAACCTCGCCGAAGCAAGCGAGCTCGCACGAGTAAGACCTTTGGACACTTTGTGACCACGTTTCTCGTGGATAATGAACCACGTACGTTCAAGGAAGCAATGTCTACTCCCGAGGCTCCACAATGGAAGGAAGCCGTCAACGGCGAAATATCTTCCATTATGCAAAACCACACCTGGGAGCTCGTCGACCTTCCCAAAGGTTGCAAACCCCTAGGGTGTAAATGGGTCTTCAAACGAAAATTGAAACCTGATGGGTCCATTGATAAATACAAGGCCCTGCTTAGTCGCCAAGGGTTTTAATCAAAAGGAATGTGTTGATTATTTTGACACCTATGCTCCAAGCATTCGAATTACTTCAATTCGCCTACTAATTGCCTTCGCGGCACTACACAGTCTCGAGATACATCAAATGGATGTCAAGACCGCTTTCCTCAACGGTGAACTTGAAGAAGAAATTTATATGAAACATCCAGAAGGCTTTATTGCTCCAGGCAATGAAACTAAGGTCTGTCGACTGGTCAAATCTTTATACGGTCTAAAGCAAGCACCAAAACAATGGCATAAACGTTTTGATGACGTTATACTTGCTAATGGCTTCAAGACTAATGAATGTGGCAAGTGTGTATACGCTAAGAATACACAACAAGGTTACGTCATTATCTGTCTCTACGTTGATGACATGTTAATTATTGGTAGCAATAATAACATGATCAAAGACACCAAAAAGATATTGGCCAGCAGATTTGACATGAAAGATTTAGGGTTAGCTGATGTCATCTTAGGTATTAAAATATCTAGAACATCCGAGGAGATCGTTTTATCACAATCTAATTATATTGAGAAACTGCTAGAGAAATTTAGCAACGGTGATACAAGCATTGCTAAGACTCCAATCGACCCTAACTTTCTTCTCAAAAAGAACCTACACGAGAGCGCATCTCAAATTGAATACTCTCGAATCATTGGAAGTCTTATGTATCTTACAAACTGCACACGCCCTGACCTCGCGCAAACAGTTAACCGATTGAGTCGATTTACAAGTAATCCCGGCCCCGATCAATGGAAAGCCATTGTAAGGACTCTTAGATATCTTCGATACACTAAGGACTACAAGTTGCATTACTCCAAGTATCCGATAGTTATTGAAGGATACAGTGATGCTAACTGGATTTCCGATACTAACGACTCCAAGTCAACAAGTGGATTTGTATTCACTCTTGGTGGCGGTGCCATTGCATGGAAATCTTCCAAATAGACTTGCATTGCAAGGTCTACTATGGAATCAGAATTTATCGCCTTAGATAAAGCAGCTGAGGAAGCTGAATGGTTGCGTAACTTCCTTGAAAATATTCCAGCATGGCCACAACTAGTGCTAGCCATATGCATCCATTGCGACAGTCAAGCCGCAATTGGAAGGGCACAAAATAACATGTATAATGGTAAGTCCCGCCATATAAGGCGACGACACAATACCGTTAGGCAACTACTCTCCAATGGCGTGATCACCATCGATTATATTCGATCTAAGGACAACCTAGCGGATCCATTAACTAAAGGATTGTCTAGAGAGTTAGTATGCAGTTCATCGAAGGGAATGGGCCTCAAGCCTATAAAAGAAAGAGAACCTTTAGCGAAAAACACCACCTAGTTGATTGGCAACCCCATGGTCTAAGGGACAACCAAACTAATTGATCTCACTGTTAACACTAACGGACTCACACTCCTACTCATTCCTATGGTGAAAACACTAGTGTTACCTGTCATGGTTTAGGATAAACACTGCTTTTAATGATTCTTATGACTTGATTTGATCAAGCGGGGTACTGACAGGATACACCCTTTATAAGAAATCACCTATGTGAATGTAAGACTGGCCGATCTTATGGAAATTTTGAGGCAAAATTTTCTAACAACATTCACAGAACCAGGAAGCGTTCAGGGCCAAAATGAACACAAACGTAGAATCAAACGTTGTTTGAGGGCAGCTATGTGAATACTATTGTCTTGGTTGACAACAAACACCAGTCAGTTCAAGACACACCAGTCACTGATTAGTAAGTCTTCCCGATAGTAACTCATAAGGAAAGGTTCAAAGCCAAAAGCCACCTCTTCCACTCTAGCTACTCTCAGTTGTATTTCTGTAAATATCAATATGTCATCAACTTACATGATATCTTATTCAATGTGGGGGATTGTTGGAAACTTGGTTTCCAATAGCTTGAATAAAGCTAAATCATGTAATGTGAAATGTGGGAATCCCACATTAGGAACAAAATGAAACAAGCTCTACCTTATAAGGTAGAGCTTTAAGGCTTTGCTTTCAGGCCCTTGGGCCACTACACTTTTGTGTAGGAGGGAAGATCTACCTAAGTGTAGGTCCAAACACACGCGCGCGCGCCGCCGCCACTGCCGGCTCGGCTCGGCTCGGCTGGTCGGCTGGCCGGCCGGCTTGCCTGCATGAACCTATCTTTTGCTACCGGTTCATTTGGTGTGTGACCCTTTCGGCGTGAACCTTTGCACAAGTTCAGAGAGCGATTAACGAGCGATTATGAAGGGGTTGTCTGTTAGAACAAATTCGGTTGCCCAACCGCCTCCAACTGCTCCCAACCGTCATCCCCAACTGACACTTAAATCCTGCCTTCAAACAGATTTTTTGTAACGAAAATTCTGCCCTTTTTTTTATATACTCTCCTTACGCCTCTACGAGATTACAAAGAATTTGCATTGGCCGGTGATTGAACTTTGAAGATGCGCCAACATTCAATCACGTAAGATCAATATCTGGGAGACTCACCTTTGGATTCACACCGCATGCATCTAATCACTTGTTTCCAGCTTTTGTCTTAAGGGACGTAGATCCAATCTCATTGATCTTAATACAAAAACGATCTTCGATACTCTGCGGGGAAATTTACACCGCCGGGCATATAACATCCACCAACATGATATTGTCATCTATGGCATCTTTGAATGAAGACAAGCTCTACGTCGATGATGAGCTCGAAGCATCACTCCATACCCGAAAACATCGCTTTCTTCGAACACCTTAAAGTGTAGATGTACTCGGGAGCCATGTATCCAAATGTGCCACATAAAACACTACGGAGACATGAGTGTCATTGTGGTCCATGAACTTGGTCAACCCAAAGTCTCCTATGACTACCTCGAACTTCGTTATCCAAAGAACAAGTTGGCGGCTTTAACATTGCGGTGAATAATTGTGGAGATGCAATCATCATGTAAGTAAGCTAGGCCCCTGCAGCTCCCTCCCAATGCTATTTGCTTCCTTCTCCACCGATGAGTGTGATTCGAACGCCTGTAATAGTGTCAATCGGTTGGGAGAAGTACACTAATTTTGAAACAAAATAAGGAAACATAACAACAATAATCAAAACACAATCGAGAGGCCGAAAAGAATACCGTTAAATGTGAAGCAACACCGCCATTACCCATATATGGATAGACAAAGCAACCGTTCAAGTAGGAGTCTTGCAAAAGCCTAGCAAGCGAAGTAGATTTCGATGATGGGCCAAGCCAATTAACTCGACTTGTTTGATGAACTGCAGCTCCTCAATTGGACTACGCTCCCCAACTGCACAACGCTCATCTTCATATCTTCTTATGGCTACCAGGGACCCATTGGCCAAGTGTCCTCTGTAAATCTCACCGTACCTACTTCTGCCCATCAAATTTTTATTACTAAAGTTATTGGTTGCAACTTTTAATTCACACAACGGAAACCTCTTGACTAGTCCAATACAAAGATCTAAAAGTCGTTCATCTGTAAAGATAAAACAAATGAGAGAGTAAAAAGAACAACAGAATGCCTAAACGCAACACCTAAAACCCTAAACGCAACACCATTTTAATAATCAAATTACTTAACTACCCCTCATTAAAATAATTACCCCCCCCCCCCCCACGACTCTCTCTCTTCCCGTCTCTCTTACCCCCTACCCGTCTCCCTCTCTCTCTCACTCACTCTGAGAAACCCAACCCCCCTTCTCCCCCATTTCTGTTCCTTTGCTTCTCCCTCACTCACTCGGCAGCTCCTTCTCCCTCACTCACTCGGCAGCCCCCCTTCTCCCCTATTTCTGTTCCCTCTCCCTCACTCACTCCAACAAACCAACCTAGATCCACCCTAAACCAAACAAAAATCTCTCACTCCCTCACTTCAGGTATGTTAATCTCTCAGCTCTTCTGTTTCAATTTGGAATAAATTGCAGATCTAGGACGCATTCTGTTTTAATTTGGTTTTTTTGAATGTGTGTAAAAGAGCGCGCGGATGTTTCATGTTTCTAAAACTACCGCTACTCACCGGTAGTCATATAAAAGCAAATTAATAGCGGTTGTTTTATATAAATACCGCTGGTGAGTAGCGGTAGTTTTGTTAAACATCCGCTTCTGAGTCGCGGCTCTTTTTGAAAAAAAAATTTTGTTTCCGAAAAAAGAAACATGTATTTTTTTTTAAAAAAATACCTTATTTGACGTATTCATTTTGGACATGATTGTTAGGTAAAAAATTTGTGTGTACATAATTGTTAGATAATTATATTTTGTTTATTTGAGCTTGTTGTCATGCATTTACTATAATAACACTATGATTGTGCAAAAGTAACAAGTATTGACCCCCTACACTTTTTGAAACTTAAAAATTAACCCCTACAATTTTTGTAACTTAACAATTAACCCCCTAGACTTTTCGAAATTTAACAATTCACCCCATGCACTTTTTGAAACTTAACAATTCAACCCCTACACTTTTACAAAATTTAACAATCAACCCCCTACAATTTTTGAGACTTAGTTACAATTAACCCCCTAAACTTTTACAAAATTTAACAATTAACCCCCTATAATTTTTGAAACTTAGTTATAATTAACCCCCTAAACTTTTTCAAAATTTAACAATAAACCCCCTACAATTTTTGAAACTTAGTTACAATTAACCCCCTAAACTTTTACAAAATTTAACATTTAACCCCCAACAATTTTTGAAACTTAGTTACAATTAACCCCCTACACTTTTAAAAATTTAACAATTCACCCCCTGCAGTTTTTGAAACTTAGTTACAATTAACCCCATACACTTTTACAAAATTTAACAATAAACCCCCTACAATTTTTTGAAACTTAGTTACAATTAACCCCCTAAACTTTTACAAAATTTAACATTTAACCCCCTACAATTTTTGAAACTTAGTTACAATTAACCCCTACACTTTTAAAAATTTAACAATTATTTTGAAACTTAGTTACAATTAACCCCATACACTTTTACAAAATTTAACAATAAACCCCCTACAATTTTTTGAAACTTAGTTACAATTAACCCCCTAAACTTTTACAAAATTTAACATTTAACACCCTACAATTTTTGAAACTTAGTTACAATTAACCCCCTACACTTTTAAAAATTTAACAATTCACCCCCTGCAGTTTTTGAAACTTAGTTACAATTAACCCCCTACACTTTTACAAAACTTAACAATTGACCCCCTGGACTTTTTGAAACTTTACAATTCAACCCCTAAACTTTTACAAATTTAACAATTCACCCCCTGTACTTTTTGAAACTTAACAATTCAACCCCTACAATTTTACAAAATTTAACAATTAACCCCCTACAATTTTTGAAACTTAGTTACAATTAACCCCCTAAACTTTTACAAAATTTAACAATTAACCCCCAATAATTTTTGAAACTTAGTTACAATTAACCCCGTAAACTTTTACAAAATTTAACATTTAACCCCCTACAATTTTTGAAACTTAGTTACAATTAACCCCCTACACTTTTACAAATTTATCATTTCATAACTTAACTTGTATTTATTTTTTGTAATAGATGGATTCGAGCGTCGGCGAGGGAAAGCGTCCGATACATGCGATCGAGGTCGATTGCGTAATAGGGTAGGGTTGTGCGTCGAGCGCAGAGAGCTGCTAATCATCCAGTGCATATATCCACTAATGAGGGGGATGAGGGTGCTTATGCACGGACCCCTATTCACGGAGATGATAGAAGGAGTCCAGACCCCACTGATATTCCATTTGAGGCTCCTTATAATGCTCCATTGAGGGGGAGAGGACATTCACCAATTACGAGAGAGGATCAGCAGATGGAAGCCGAATTAAACATGATGGGTGGTATGGGTGGCATGCAGTATGGGTGGCATGCGATATGAGTGGCATGCTGTATGGGTGGTATGGGTGGCATGGGTATGGTTGGCATGGGTGGCATGGTGGCATGAGTGGTATGGGTGGCATGAGTAGTACTTGAGCATGTTACAGGGCGTGGGAAAGGTCGATGAATCTTGATGTATATACTACAATACGAGATAGACAGGTTAGTTGATGAAGAGGACGATGAGGAGGAGGATTTGGGTTTTGGTCGACGACAGAGAGCGGGCAGAGCACATAGTAGAGGCAGAGGTAGAGGCAGAGTAGGAGGTCGTGGTGATGGTGGTGATGATGACGATGATGATTCAGACGACGGTGGCGATGTCTATGGTTGGATGTTGATGGAGCCACATGGAGGTGGACCCGAGAACACTGAGCTACTTTCTGGATTTCTTGGTCATATTGCATCTGCAATATGGAATGGCGAGGTAATTAATTATATTGACCATGATAGTATTGACACAAATTTATTAAATTGACTACGTAGTATTGACAAAAATTTATTAAATTGACTACGTAGTATTGTTTTTATATTGATGAGAGATTATTTTATTATGTTCAACGGGAGAGCCGGTATTGAGTTGTCATAGCTCAGTTGACCGCCGAACAACATTGCCTTGGACCATAAATGATACGGAGAGTATTCGGTTGCTCACTATGAGTAACTTGGGACACTTGAGGGAGTGCATGTTGCGGCACTTGAACATGCCATTGATATCGACCGGCCTTTGTGGAAAGGTGGCACCGGAAACCAACGGTTTCCATTTACCGTTCGGGAGATGGCGGCGTTGCACGATGTGCATTACATTTTACACATCCGGTGGTTGGGAAACCCATTTTGGCAAGTGCGAAGTTAGCCCGGATCAAGTCATCTCTAGCCATTCTCCTACGTTTGCCTACTACCGGGGTGGGACGGTGAGGTGAGGGAAGTGGTATTAGATTTTTGACATTGCAAGAATCTTTGGGTGGCGAGGCGTGTCGGCTCGGCCAGAGGATGGTTGGTTATTTGTTGTGGTTCTTTGGGGACGGCGTTGTTCATGGACAAGTCGTCGAATCGGGTAAATGTTCACTTTCTACCGTATGTCTTTGGATATCGGTGATATGCCCAATCACGCTTGGGGTGCGGCGACTTTATCCTTTCTATCGGCTCGGTATAGCATCGAGATTGGTTGTAGCAGATGGTGGGTGCTTGTCTCTTCTAGGTATAAAAATAAATTGTTTAGATACTATAAAATTTACATTTTTTTATTCGGCTATTATATTTGATGCTATTTTATTTGACACTATTTTATTTGGCTATTTTATTTTATTGTAGGTGCGGATATATGAATACTTTCCTCAATTCAGACCAAGTATTTCAGCGACATGGACCTCTCGAGAGCCATATGCTAAGAGATGGACCTCTACTCTCGGTGGAAGAAGAAATGATCGATACTCGAAAGAGTATCGTATCCTCGATCGGATGATTTTTGATGCCGTAAGTATTTATCATTTATAAATAATGTATTAAATAAAAGGTTGGATATTTATATTAATATTTATTTTTCGAGGTGACTTGGACTCCGTTTACTCGTAGACCATCACATGAGGTACCGATCAGTTTGTTCTCGGGCATAATTCATTGCCGTAAAATCCGAGCCATACATGCCCGATCGTTGCTTGAGGCAGTTTGGATATATCCAAATTATTCCGGTCATGTATTCCGCCCGACAAAGGTTTATAGAGGTCCAAAGCCGTTGAAGTACATTTGTGTCCACGATGAGATGCTTCGCAATTTCCAACAATGGGAGCATCATTCTATAAACCCCAAGATTTGGAGCAGGTGTAGCGAGGATTCCATCCACCACTTGTAGATGGTTCGGCGGTGGTTTCGGGGAGCGGACACATTATCGTGTGATGCCACCGGTTGATGATGATGATGATGACGAGGATGATGATGATGATGATGATGGCGACAACGAGGAGATGGGGATCATCAACCATCGTGGATCACCACGATCGGATGCAGCCGCCACAGAGGGCATCCCAAAGGTCTTCTCATCCATCGAGAGTTGCTGAGGCATTTGCACGTAGATCGGCTGAGGATCGAGTCGCAGGCGTACTTCCTCACCTTAGGGCACTCCATCGGTCCAGGCGAGATTCACTTGTGGTCGGGGTACTTATATGTCGAAGTTATTCAGCAGTTTGAGGATGTATTGTGATATACTATATGTTTATGTGATATACTTGTTGTTTGTGTTGTGATGCATTTACTATTCACCCCCTACACTATCGAAATTTGACAATTCACCCACTACACTTTTCCCAATTATCCGACTTGCCCCTAATTTACAAACCCTCTCATTGCATCGACAATGTTATTATTCTTATACGGTTTTTTAAACTTCGGTCTTATTGTTATTTATATTTTTTTATCCATTTAAAAATGTATTTATTCACTCTTCTCTATAAATAAGAAGAGTCATTCACTCTTGATAAATAAGAAAAGGGTAAAACACAATGAGGATGCTATCATAAAATAACAATGAGCCCAACATTCTACCAAGCCGGAGAAACAAGAAGAAAATCAAAATCGAAATGCGAAGTTTAATGATTAAAGTGGAGACCGACTATCAAAATATTTACAATTAAACCCCTACACTTTTGCAAATTCAACAATCAACCCCTAAACTAGTCGAAATTAAACAATTAAGCCCCTATCACAAAAAGTATATCGATCACAATTAACCCTCGTAATTAATTTAATTAATGTTTTACATCACAAGAAGTGTAAAATTTCTTACCTCTCTACACTAAGGTAAGTAGTAAATCGATCATGCCAAATTGGCAGCCAATGTCGTATCGTTGGGTCACAAGATATGTCCCACCTCGGAATAATAGGCAGACGAGGCAGGGGACTTGAAGGCTTCATCCCAAGTGCTATGAAATGGATACAATTCACCCACCCAAAGTCAATACTTGTGGACCAGGGTTGTGGCGGTTGTCCATCAGGTGCTTGCAAGCGGTAACCATGTATTGCAACCAAGCGATATATTCGACAAACAAGTCACAATCCTCGTCGGTGTAGCAATGATAAAACCAAGCATGCCCAGATTTAACCAATGCTCGGTTGGCTGGAGAGGTATGCCAATTCGGACATACCACGATCCTTCAAGGTCACCTTCCAAGAAGTTGATGGTGAGTAGAAGTCCCAATAGTCGAGAAAGTTCTGCATCAAGTCATTACGCACTTTGATCCCATTTTTCTTCGTCGTGATAAATAAAGTGGGCAATTACTCGAAACCACAATTTCCATCCGCTTTGACATCTATAACATTTGATATGAAAGTGATCATCAATGGTGGAAGGTGAGGCGTATGGAATTGAATTACCGTCGATGCTAATGAACTACGTCCTTTTCCTCGACCTCGACCTCTACCTCAGTTGTCTTTACGGTTGGCGGTTAGCATGTTCATAACTTTGTTGAGGCGAAAATTATAAAAATTAAGCCATAAATCATATACTATACACAAATGTAAAAAGTAATGTGACATATACATTTAACATTGTAAAACACGAGAGGTCTCTCTTTGTCGAGTTCTTCTTTGGGCGCCCTTTGTGCCGCACTATTTACGGTTCCTCAATGTTAGTTGGGGATGTACAACATCGAAAAACTGTTTAGCATAGTGATATTGTTGCGATTCAGAAGTCCCGTCCATATCTGATAATAGGTTTTTGATCAAATCAGAAGCAGATTCCCTTGATGTACTCATATCTTGAACTCCGCCCATAGACAACGTCTTCCAAAACACATGGATTTGATGGGGTTCAATCGGGACATTTTCTGAGACATGTGCCACATTTCGCAACTACATGGCAAACCGTAACTTGTCCTCAACAAACACCCACACCTTTTAGAATCACCCTCTCTTGGCTCCTCATACATTGTGTCGAATTCCAATCGTATGCTAGCAACTCAAGGGCATGAGAAGATACCTTATATCTTAATCGACGGAGAATAAACATTGAGGATGTCAAAGGATGAGCTACATTCAAATTCCTTTCAAATAGAGCCAAGATCTCATTGAACTGCAGCTCGATAGCATCGTGGATTTGATCGAATATATGATCGAAACCCCGGTGGCGTGCATAACCATCTTTTCAAGCTCAAGCGGGAGTGTGCACTCTCAACTCGTAACATATTGCACAATAAATATATTGCATTTACAATAAATATATTGCATTCATAAACAATAAATATATTGCATTCATAAACGTATAAGTTGTACCTATTTGTCGTTTGATTACCGAAATGCATGTATTGTTTGGTCCAAGCACAAACAAATCTATCCTTATAGGGCTCCAACCAAGTAGAATTAACATATCGAACACTTGCTTGAGTATTTGCCCACGCTTCTTCCATCTCTCGACAATGTTCTATGTATTCTTCCTCAGTTCTTGACTCAACTATATCCATCCACCTCTTCATAAATATTGCAGTATATTTTCTACTTCTCAACAGGGTCCTTACATACTTCTCGACATCCTTTGCTATGTGTCTCTTACACAACATATCTTTGAGGCGTTGGAAAGTAGTCCGTATTGCATTCATGAGAGCCAATTCCTATACGTGACAATGACATCCGGTGGGCGAACATGAACTAATAAAGCACGCAGCGATGTAATGCCCAACCAAATGTTTCACTTTTCTCATTCTTGAGGAATGCAAATGCGACATGAAAATTCTTCCCCCGATGTAACTCCAATGATTTCCAATAACGGCAAATCATATTTATTAGTCTTGTATGTTGAATCCATAAGGAGAACGTACGGAAATAAGGCTAACATCTCTTCAGCCTTCGGATGAGCAAACATAACATCAGTCAATAAAGCTTTGTTTTTTTGGGCAAGTTTCTTTGACCTGAACCAGAAAATATATCCAAGTCGACGCATCTCATCTAAAAAATACTCCATTTTTGATTTATTTCCCATCTTCTTCTTTCTTATACCTACCAAAGCATTCTCTACATGCTTTCGCGAACTTCGTTATCGGAGATTTTCCTTTTTCAATAGATTCAATATACATTTCGGCTTCACATTAGCACTATAAAGTTGATCAACCCTTTCAATCTCAGCCTTTGTCAACTTCGATGCAGAAGTGTGCCATTTTTCTCCCATTGAAAGTGGATGGTTGTGAGCATTGTTAAACTCGCTAACTTTAACTCTCCAACCATCATCTTTTATTTCTGCAAATACACTTCAAATTTACAAAAAGCTTCTTGAACCATTTTTCTTCACATCATTCAAGTCATTTTTACCATCGTACCGAGGTTTTCCACCATTCTCACAACTCAACCAAATTTTACGAGTCTTATCAAATTTACTTTTACTTCTAGACACATAAAAGTACATATTCTCACGTCCGGTATCTCTAACCCACTTTTCTGCTGCTTCTCGATCAATAAAATTTTCATCCGTCACAAAAAAATGAGATACATCCGGAAATAAATGATTCTCGTTTTCGAACTGGTAATCCTATCAACAAACAAAAAAAAATCATATTAACCGTTTAATAATGAAAAAAAATTCACAAAAATTCGGCAAAATTCCTTTGAAAGAGCCGCTACATAGTAGCGGTTCTTCATAAACCGCTAGTCAGAAGCGGTTCTAATACAAAACATCCGCTACTAAAAAACGGATCAACAAAAAAAAACCGCTTCAAAAAAACGGACCTACCACAAAACATCCGCTTCTAAATCGCGGTACTTTTGCAAAACATCCGCTGGTCAGTAGCGGTTCTTTGAGTGTACATCCGCTGTGACCTAGCGGATGTTTTGGAAATGTTCGAATTTTTTTCCCGAATTACAGTGCAAATACAAAAAAAAATCAATAAGTTTTGCGTTTAGGGTCACTCACCTGAAAATAATCATCATTGTTAGTAGTTGCATCTTCGTTAGGATTATAATCATAACTCATTATGAGTTGGGTTGGATGCTTTAGATAGATTTTGAGAGAGAGTGAGTGAAAGATGAAGGGTGTTAGTTTGAGAGAGAGTGAGAGAGAGAGACCAAGTGAGAGAAAGAGAGATTTTGAGACAGAGAGACCAAGTGTGTGGGGGGTGGGGGGGGGGGTGGGGGGGTGTGGGTGGTGGGGTGGGTGGGTGGGTGGGTGGGTGAATTATTTTAATGAGGGGTAGTTAGGTAATTTGATTATTAAAATGGTGTTGCGTTTAGTATTTATGGTGTTGTGTTTAGGGT
>JABEVN020000606.1:0-29589 GCA_013146195.2 Codonopsis lanceolata | reverse complement strand
GATGGCGTGTTGACAAATACAAAGCAAGATTAGTTTCTAAAGTTTACACAAACTAGAAGGAAATAACTATTTTGAAACCTTTGCTTATGTAGCTTGATGACATCTGTTAGAATACTTATTTCTATTGCGGCCTCAAATGGGACATCACACATATGGATGTATCGATGCATTCTTACATGGAGATACGAGATGAAGAGATTTATATGGACCCTCTCTAGATATAAGCATAATGCGCTTTGGGGACAAAGGGCACATGGTTTGTAAACTACACAAATCTCTCTATGGTCTCAGCGAGGCTCCAAGACAATGGTTTGAAAAGTTTTCCTCCTTTCTTCTTGAATTTGGTTTCTCCGTCCCAATGATCACACTTTATTTACTATGAGTTCCAATGAGAACTTTATTGTTATACTTGTATATGTTGATGATTTTCTAATTTCGAGGAAATAACAAGGACCTCATTGCTAAAGTTAAAGATCACATTCATTCTAAGTTTCTGTAAAAGATGCAGGGAACCTCGGATACTTTCTTGGCCTGAAATTGCAAAGAACTCTCTTGGAATGTGTCTTCATCAAAGAAAGTATACGATTGATATTATCAAGGCGTGGCCTTCTCAATGCTAAGACTAAGTCTACTCTATTGAACCTCATCACAAACTTGCTACCAATCCGAATTCCTTTAAATGATCCCACCTTACGAGAAAGCGATGGCGGACTAATTTACCTAACCATTACTAGACGACATAGCCTATGATGTCACATCCTAAGCCAATTTATGGCTAAACATAGCGAACAATGGAAAATTTGGGTTAAGACTTGTTAAATATCTCAAAAAACTGACCCGAGGCAAGGTCTTTTTCTTTCATGCGGACTCTTCTTTGAACCTTGCGCCTTTGTGATTGATTGGGCATCTTGTCCGATTACGAAAAATAATATGGATTATGTGTATTTCTTGGAAACTCTCTTATTTCTGGAAAAGTAAGAAGCAAAGTATTGTTAGCGGATCTTCATCGTGAATACTGAGGAGTATGGCAAATACTTGTTGTGAGTTAATTACCTGGATCACAGCAATACTCAATGACTTTAATGTCTCAAATTATGATCATATTCCTCTCTAATGTGATAACAAATCAGCCATCTATATAGCAGCAAACCCAGTATACCATGAAAGGACAAAACATATAGAAATTGGATCGGCCACATTGTTAGAAACATGATGAAGAAGACGTAAGACTGTATATATACCATCTCATCTTCAAGTTGGCCGATATCTTCACTAAAGCTCGCCCGGTTTAAAAAGATTCTTCATTTGTTGCAAGTTAGAATCTATTCTCCACTTCAACTTGAGGGGGTGTTAAAGCTACCAAAGTTATGCAAGAAGTTAATGAAGATAATCACCAAGAAATTAAAAGGATTGCGTGTAAATCTTTAATTACTTCACTTTTTGTGTGGGGTGTTGAGTGTCATAAAGTAAAAAGTTAGGCGCTTAAGTTGTTAAGCAATCGGTTGGTTGGTTATTCTGTTCTTCTGTATATATATATTCTTGGTATTGTATGGAAACAACTCAACTTACAATGAAATAAAAATTTCATTTCTTCTTCCTTTGATCGATTTTTCAAGATTACTGAAGAATTCCTATGAAGTTCAAATTGTAACAGATACAGTATGAATATTTGCTCCATGTAGAGGTTTACTAATTAAATAACTAGTCTCCAGTACTTTCTAACTTGATATGACCATTTTACCCCATGGCAAAATCACATGACACACAACATGAGGAAACTTAGCGATGGAAGGATGTCGCGAAAAATTTCAACTTAAGGACCAATTTCGGAGTAATCGAACGAAAACTAAGAAACCAAACAAGCAGGGGACCATTTGGATAGTTTGCACTTCATTGTATT
The DNA here is from genome assembly GCA_013146195.2 of Codonopsis lanceolata. NCBI lineage: Eukaryota > Viridiplantae > Streptophyta > Magnoliopsida > Asterales > Campanulaceae > Codonopsis > Codonopsis lanceolata. The sequence goes on along the minus strand of JABEVN020000606.1, from coordinate 27,689 downwards.
ATGCTTAATCAAAAGCTTCTACTACTTGTGTGTTCTGCTGGTAATACTACTCAGGTTGGGGACAAGTCCTTTTGTACTTGAGTTAAATTTAGTTTAGTGGTGACCGATCGATAAAATGTTCGAATAAGAACTTGTTTGTTTTTTGACATCTTTTTCGAATCGCAATGTATCAATTTTGATGTGTGATGCATCGCTATGAAATGGATATGTCAGTTACACAATTTGGAATTGCATCGTGATTCAATTTTAAATCACGATGCACATAATATGCTTCAAAATCATTCATCGTGATACAAGAATTGATATTTTGACGTGCATGTGTGAGATTCATTAAGGGTATATAATCGATCTTTCACCCTAAAAATATATTTTATCTGTTGAAAAAGGTGGTTAAAAACAGACGGGTAAAATAGCGTACATCCCTATCTAGTTTGGCCAAATTCTGGTGCACCCCAATATTGACCGGTAGCTCTTTTCTGGGTGCGCACATGACTCACGTTGGTTGGGTTGAAAATTGAAAATGTGTGACAAAGACATTGCTCAAGTATGCGTTAAAAAACTGATGGATTTACTGTAATCTGGATGAAAATACAAAGACTTAAACTCTTTCGGTGGAAAGTCAAATAAATTGACGAGAAAATACAAAAATCTTTGAATTGAAACAAGGGAAAGGGAAAGGGCTGATTGGCTAGGCTATTAGCCTAGAAAGAATGAAAGAAAGATATAAAACAAGTCAGACTACCGTTTACCTGCGGGCGTGAACCTTCCACTCGGTATCTCCTCAATTTCTAGGAACCTGTATCACAGTTTTGCCATTTAATTTGACCACTACTACTAGTTTCTTAGTTTCTTTAATCTTTGTTCAAGTCTTTATATACTTGGATTAATTCAAGCCCTTTATGCCAGTAAATCAAGACAAGAACACACATTCGGTTTGAGGTTTTGTATACAACCTTAGCTCATAGCTCAACATGGGTCACCTTCATGTGATGTTCTTCCCGTTCATGGCTCATGGCCACATGATACCATTACTAGACATGGCCAAACTCTTCGCTTCCCGCCCGGGCGTTAAAGCCACCATCATCACCACTCCTCTCAATGCCCTTGTCTTTCAAAGAGCCATTGACAGAACCAAACAATTGGACCTGGCCATCCAAATTTCCCTCCAAATCATTAAATTCCCTGCCGTAGAGGCCGGTTTACCTGAAGGATGTGAGAATGCTGATCAAATCACCTCCGATGACCTGATCCCCAATTTCTTTACAGCCACCAGCATGCTCAAACAACCTCTTGAGCACATTCTCCAAGAATCTCGCCCCGATTGCCTCATAGCTGACATGTTCTTTCCATGGTCTAATGATATTGCAGCCAAATTTAACATCCCAAGACTTGTATTCCACGGACAGAGTTCTTTTGCTCTATCCGCTTCCCATAGCTTGAGAGTCTACAAGCCTTTCAACAACGTATTATCTGATTCAGAACCTTTTATCCTGCCTAATCTCCCCCAGGAGATCAAGTTATTTAGGACACAGCTTGCTCCAACTGATTTAGAAGATCCAGAAAAGTCTACGGGTTTCGCAAAGTTCATAATGAGTGCAATAATAGATGCAAATGTCTCAAGCTATGGAGTCATATTTAACAGCTTCAACGAACTTGAACCTGATTATGCTGACCATTATAGGAAGGTATTGCATAGGAGGATATGGCACGTAGGACCAGTTTCTCTGTGCAATAGGGATTTGGAAGATAAATCGGACAGAGGAAAGAAAGCAGCCATTGATCAGCAAGAGTGTCTGAAATGGCTAGACTCAAAGAAACTCAATTCAGTAATATATGTGTGTTTTGGAAGTGTGACAAAATTTACTACTATTCAATTGTACGAGATTGCTATGGGGCTAGAAGCTTCAGGCCAAGATTTCATTTGGGTAATAAGGAATGTAGAGGAAAATGCTGAAGAATGGTTGCCGGAAGGATTTGAGGAGAGAGTGAAAGGGAAAGGACTGATTATAAAAGGGTGGGCACCCCAAGTGTTGATTCTTGACCACGAAGCGGTAGGGGGATTTGTGACTCACTGTGGGTGGAATTCGACTCTGGAAGGAGTGTGCGCTGGGGTGCCAATGGTGACATGGCCATTTTTTGCAGATCAGTTCTATAATGAAAAGTTTGTGACAGAGATTTTGAGAATTGGGGTTGGGGTTGGTGTGAGGAAATGGAGTAGAAATGGTGATGGTGAAATTAAAAGAGAAGCCATAGAGAAGGCTGTAAAGAGTTTAATGGAGGGGAAAGAAGCAGAGGAAATGAGGAGGAGGGGGAAGGAGCTCAAGGAGATGGCGAGGAAGGCTGTTGAACAAGGTGGATCATCTCATGCGAATTTGAGTGCTTTGATTGATGAATTGACTTGCTATGCTTCTTGTTCTTGAATTCTGATTTAATACACAAGCTTGTTTTTGTGTCGGTTTATTCGGACTTTCTTTTAAATTATTGGCTTAAATAGGAATTTTGTCACCCTACTCAAGCTCACTTTATTTTTTTCCTTTCAATTTAATCACTATATTAGGTCTTGAGATTCGATAAGATCACACAAGTCATTTCCATTAGTTATTTTGGATGAAAATATGCAAAAAGACTAAAATGCCCCTCATCGAGACATCATGTGCATGTTGATTGGAGCAACCTTCTCCTCTCCATTTAAAATCCTCTTTTTTGTGTTTAATTGACTACTACTGTGTTCATCTCCATCAAAGCAATGGCCCCCATTAAAATATACAATCTGAAATTTCTTGTCTGATTCAACACTCTTCTCTAATGTGTTCTTGCATGGATGAGTCGAAGTCGGCCTCGGTACTTTATGTTGAATCATTAATATTTAGAATTATTTAAACCTTTTAGTTAGACCTTAGAACATAAAACAACAAGTAGTAAGCAGTAAAAATTTATATAAACTCACCTACTGAATTAATAACACTCTAATAGATATATCTATGTAAAATTCAATAAATTGAATTAAATAAAATCTTGCATGTTTAGAACATAAATTAGTTGTTAACTAAAATCAAATTGATTAGACTTTAGCAAGTCTAAAGTTCTTCATATTGAAATTCAGCAGGTAGACCTACAACTAATGTTTTGTCACTTTAAACAAAGATAAAATAAACTTAGACTAATGTAGGTGAAAGAATTGTAGCTCGGGTTCTCAGAATAAAACAAGTAAAACAGTATAATGTTGTATCAAATGAATCTCAGAATGTAGTTCAGAATGTTGCACAGAATATTGCAAAATTCACAGACACATTCAACAACACCAATGGAAATAAGAGAGAATAAGTCACAGAGAGAAAAGACAAAGTGTTAGGTTCAGGTCTACAAATAAAACTTGTAGACTTAGCTAATATAGCCAAAAACTTTCACTAAAGAAAACAATTGTAAAAGTTACAATTATGAAAAAACTAACACTAGGTCAAAATCAAACAAAAATCTCCTAACAGAGTTTGATATGATTAGTCTAGCATATGTGTTTACAGAAACAAAGATCCAAATAGATCAGTGAGCAAAAACACGAAATCTGGAAAGCAATCGGTCAATGTAGTTCGTAATGTTGTAACATTTCAAAGCACATCGGCTGTTTCAGCAGAACAGTCTCTATCTTTGAAAAACTCTCTAAAAGCGTTAGTATTTTGAATGCTTGAGCTTATCTTTTATACTGCAAGACTTTAGTTAAAGAAAATTAAAAAGAGGATTAAATTAAACACCGACTAAATTATAAATAATACACTCCTATTTTTTTTTATCTTGATTTGTTGTTACCAAACCACTTCCACAGTAGTGTAGATTTAATTGCTTTCTAGGTTGTTTATATTTTTATATTTTAATTCATTTTCTTTTTACTCAAATATAATTAGTTAGCATAATTTTGGTACTTAATTGGAGTGAGAATTACGTAATTTCCCTGTGGGATCAATAACTCTTACTGAGGTACACTTTATTACTTGATACGACCGGATATTCTTGCCCGAGTTGCGTTTTGCGCATATCAATCATAGTTCTCGATCATTTGGTTCATCCACAAGAGTTGTGTACAACAACTACCTACTGCCACATATTTTGATTCGGCAGTCGATAGAGACACATATTTTTGTTTTCTACTATACTAAGAGACCAAATTGTTTTCTAAATAAAAACACCCACTGGTGGTGCTTTTCCTATTATCAAAACTCCACGACTAATCGAAGTCACTAAAACCAACAAAATTATTATTGGTCTCCCTAGTATACCACAATCCTAAAATCATAGCGGCTCTAACAGAACATATGATATGTTTGAGAGCTTTCATATGAGACACATTCGGGTTGGCTTGGTATCTAGAAAATATGCAAACAATGTACATGATATCAGGGTGACTAGCAGTTAAATACAATAAACTCCCTATCATGTTTCTAAACAAAATGTGGGATGACCCGATTAGAGTTTTCAAATGTAAAACATTTTCAAGATTGAATTTATTCACCAAGTTATAGACATATTTGGTTTGAGATATGAACATTCTGCCACTCGCTAAATTTTCCAACTTATTGGACTTATTTTTGGAAATCAATGTTCCAAAAACAATGCCGAAGTTGGGTCTAGGAACCAAATACCACACACCATATTACGCAAATATTTTTATAAGAAAAAAATGTTCAAGTTCCATTTTCATGGTATTTCTCATCAATTCATATTAAACAGTCTCAGCCATAATTTCATACTTCATATTAGAGACACAACAAGAGTTTCTTACCTTTATGCAATTAGATGAAAAACACACAAACCTAACCATTTTGTGGTAAGTCGCATTACCTTTTTTCCTCTTTTTCATCAAATCATGCACACTACTATGAACTTTTGAAGTGCTTGAAACATCTTTGCTTTGATCAGTAGCAAAATCCTTGTTTATTTCAGATTCTGAAACTATTTCAAAATCTTCTTCAGCAGTTTTGGATGTGCCAGCCGATGTTGCAACATCCAGTACCACTTCTAGTACCACATCGGCAGTTTGGTCTGTTTCAGTATTTCGCTATTTGATTTCTGAATCAGAAACTATTGGGATAGGAGATTCAGGTTCAGAACAATCATAATCTGGGGTATCAACTTGATGAGCGAGTGGGCCTTCATCAAACAAACCCGTTGAAACATCTTTTGCACTTTTATGAATAAGAACAGTACTATCACTATCTAATTCATCATGTAGAACCTCTACAGAATTGTCAACTATTGAGGAGATAAGACCCTGAAGCTCTAATAAAAATTCCTTGAAAGAAGTACTTGATGATGTACAGAATGAAGCACTGAATGGAGTATCATAGGGAATTTCATCACCAGCATCATCGTAAACTACATCATGAGCATCATCGTAAACAACATCATGAAAAATGATAAAAAAAACTAACCATGTGTAATACATCTTATCATTTGGTAATAATAGTATAAGTTTTTTTTATCTAAAAACAACATCTCTTTCTATATAATGAGATATATCTCTTCTCTTCTCTTTTATTACTGATAAAAGTAGAAGTCTTTTTATTTAAGCACTTTTAAAATCAACATCACTTTTTAACCAATGTAAGATTTAGCTCTTTTATTGGTAATAATATAAATTTAAAACCAACATCAATTTATAACAAATGTGTGATATATATCTTCTATTGCTAATAATAGTAAGTCTTTTATACAATCTAAAATAATTAAAAATCAACATCATTTTTTAACCAATGTGAGATATACATCTTCTATTGGTAATAATGGTAGAAGTCTTTTATCAAAAAAACTTTGAAAACCAACATCACTTTATAACAAATGTATAATACATCTTTTCAATTAGTAATTGATAATAGTATTTTTAATACAAACATCAATTTCTAACCAATGTGTGATACATCTCTTCTATTGGTAATAATAGTAAAATATTTTGTAACCATGTGAAATACATCTCTTGTAAAAAATAAACAACATCACGAAAAAAAATATTAACTTACAATTTAGTTTTGAGAAAAATAATCGATGTATTGGTAATAAATCTTAAAACAATACTAAGTTCATTTCAATATTTCCAAATGAAGATCATTGTACCTGACAATTCATAGACAATAAGTGTGTGGTGTTAATGCCGGTCAGTTTGGTACTAATAATTGTGCATGAATATGAAAAGGAACACCATAATTTAATTACAAAATACCTATATGACTTCCTATGCTATAATTAGTATTTAGTACTAATAATTGTGCATGAATAACTGCAAAAAAAAGAAAAGAAAAAAGAAACACATTAGCTATCCAAAAATTAGTATTAATGATTATCCCCCTACTACAATTATCCCCCCTACTACAATTAGTATTAATGATTCAACATCACCAATTCTTCTAATTAACACAAGAATACCAAAGGGCAGCCTTATAAAGATATTAGCTATCCATGTCTTAAAAAAAACTCCTCTATTTATTTCTCCAAAAATAAATTGCTCATGGCTCAGACACCAAAAAAAACAAACATAAAAGCTGCTCCAGTCGAGCCACCAATTTCTGCAGCTTTCCCTTCTTTGCAGCACCAACCATAACATCATCTTTCTCAAAGAAAAACTTGGTTCCGTCCAGCCACCAACGGTAAGAACTCCACATAATTCACCATCCATCAACACCCTTTCGCAGTAGCCTTCACCAAAATCTCCAAAATTCCTGCATAAATGGCAAGTCGTCAATTTTCATCTCTAACTCAACTCAAGAAGGGAAGGAATGATAAGAAAATCAAAGTACGAGTCACACGCATGTGGAAAACGCACAATACTAAGAAGAATGACGAGCTCATGAGTCTCGACTTCATTGCAATGGACGAGAAGGTACAATGTGCAAATATCTTTTTTTAAATGTTTTAATTTTAGTCATTATTCCTGTAATTATAACCATGTTTACTCTATGTCATGTAATGTAGCGACCCACGATGCATTGCACCATCAAAAGTAGGTTTATTGCAGATTTCTCGGGATTAATAAGTGAGGGTAACTTCTACGTAATGAAAAATTTTACGGTTGATGTATCAAAACCATTCTACAGAGTTCTTCAACAAGAATACTATATATCGTTCGATGCAACTACATTCTTTGAAGAGATAATCAGTAATGTCCCTGATATTCCGCGTCACACATTTTCTATCATTCCATTTGAGAAACTGGAATCCATTGGAGATAACAGGAAGAATCTGGTTGGTGAGTGTAGACTTTAATGTAATTGTGACAAACTCAAGATATTCTAAATTCATTACTTGATATAAACTCAACAATAATGACATATTTTTCTATTGTTATTAGATGTTATGGGACTGATTGTAGGCATATCTGGAGTACATGAGAGGAATCGAGATGGACATACATTTAAACTGCAAGTCTTAGACCTCAAGGATGAGAGGTGAACTAAATTTTCTACAATGTTATACTTTCGATGACATTACTTAAATCTAATAGTTTCTTTTGTGTAGGAACAATCGCCTTCGGATTACCATTTGGGGAGAACTTACTAAGAATTTAAACAATGCAGTAACTTCGTTGAAAGAATCTGATAATAAAGTTTTAATTATCACATCAACAATTATTCGCAATGACCGAGGTCTATGACCTTTTTGAGGTTACGTTATGAAAAATAGTATGATATCAGCTATTTCTAAAATACTAACAAAGATTTTTTTTCCTTGACCAATCTCATCTAGGTGAAACAGCAGCTTCAACAAGCAGTGGAACAAAATTTTATGTTGATTTGGACATAGAAGATGTCCATAAGTTTCGAAATAGGTATGATTTTGTTTCAACAAAAGTGAATCAAATTTCTGTTTTCTAGTAAGCTATACCTAATCACTTAACAAGATTATGGATTCCAGAATTTCATATAAGTCTATTTCTTTGAATGGAATAGGATTGGTTTGGAGCAACTTGGAGCAAGTGTAACTGAGATACCGCTTTTTTCACCCTACATAAATCAGACCGAGTATGATAAGAAAAAAAGAAAAATGGAGGAAATACAACAGATATTGAACTCGGGTGCCAAATTTGTAAGTTCAGCCTCCTCTCTTCTGTTAGTATCACTAAGGCACTATATACATCATGCTAATGTTCATATTTTGCAGGAGACGCCTCTTTATGTTTATGGCACTATCGTAGAGATTAACGAGCAAAATGGATGGAGGTATAACTCATGTAAAAAATGTAACAAAAAGCTCCGCGTTCAAGATGACAAGTTATTTTGTGATAAGTGTCATCAAGTGGAGTGTTACCCAGGCATTAGGTATAACTTTTAAAAAAAATTAGATGTAAACATTTTATATTTTGTTTTAATTTCTTCACTAAATGGTATTATTATATTATTTGTGTAGATATCGAGTTGAGGTGGTTGTGGAAGATAATAGTGGAAGTGCAAGGTGTGTCATGTTCGATCGTGAGGTGGAGAAGATAATACAAAAAAAGGCTATGGATTTGGCACGCATTGTTGTAGAGGTAAAAATAGTTAGATGCGCAAGAAAACTTTGAATAATATTAACACCACTAACCATGACTTCTCAATACTAATATGCAACAATTTATATTTTCAGGAGGGTAATGATGATGCAATTCCAAGGCCATTGAGGCAGCTTATTGGAAAGTGTTTTATTTTTCAGCTCAAATTTAATGAATATAGTCATGGGACAAACTATGAAAACTTCATCGTGACTAGAATATTGACTAAATCTGACATACGAGACGATTCGGTGGAGAAAGTAAGTACGTAGAAATTCTATATTTCCTAGATCCTCTATGTGATTTGATGACGAAGCCATCAATGTAAAGGGTGAATATTACTATTATTATTTTTGCATTCTAAAATCAATAACCACTAATGTAGGCAGAGGATATTTTGACAATTGAAGAAGGAATGAATACTGCAATGACATCGCCAATTGAGACTCCAAAAAAAAGAGCATATGATGGAAGGTCAATTGTCGTTTGTTACTTTTTAAAGTTTATAGTCCAAAAAAATGAGGAGATATAACACAAGTTGACTTTACGCTTTACGATATATTCAAACACTACTAACTTCATGTTTTTTTGTTGCAGTCCACCGACCGGAGAATTGATTATTGTTGGTGGTAAGAACAACAAAACATGAGTTCAACTTCAGGATGGAAAACTAAGAAGAACTTAGAAGTTTTAGACATTTAATTTCATTTTAGCTTATTTTAATTGTATTGTTGGTAGTTTTTGAGATTTTAGACATCAGGAAGAATGCTAGGAGATGTTAACTTTTTCTTTAAGATTAAATTTCAATTACAATTTATAAGAACAATTAGGAGATATTTTTGCACTTTATATAAAATGTGATAGTTGAAGATTATATGCATATTGCTAATGATATATTGTTTAGATATATCTAGGAAAAACATACATACCACATCCATTTTTTCAAATTCTCCATTAGAGGTTCATCGTGCCTAAAAAAAAAAAACTCAAATCAAGAAAATGGTTAAAGGCTAAAAATATTTTATCAAATGTAAGCAATTCACACATAAGAATAAAGACACTCATTCTAAAAAACTAAGACCTAGAACAAACTTGTCACACCCCGAACCCATAACAGGACCATGGGCCAAGGGTGACCGGCCGCAGGCCCACTTGAAGTAACTTTTGGGCTCTGCAAGGCCTTCTAACATCAAGCGCAGCTCAAAGACAAACAAATCCTTTCTTAAAAATTAGCCAAAACAACGATGTCCATTACAATAACTAGGAGGCGATAATCCATATGAAGATCCCAAAGTAGTAGACAAAAAAGAAAATGGAGTCAAAGGCTCCTTACAAACCCAAGTCTTTCTGAACCGAAAAAAGCAATCAATCTACGAAAAGTAAACTTTCGAGTCGTCCATTATGCGATCCAAGCCTTCATCAATACTAACAATCTGCAAAATGATAAGGGGTGAGCTCACAGCTCAGCAAGGTACTGACTACGCTATCTAGTGGATCAAACACGTATATCAATAACAATTTTTTCATGATAGTCAAAGTAAGCATTGTCAAATCATATTTCATAAACGACATTTCAATTTTTTTTAAGTAAAACATTTCTTTGAAAACAAGTCAACAACACCACCGTCCCATACCAATAGTGTTATCAACAATTTCTTCGAAACAAAGTCGAAAAAAAAAAAACTTTAAACAATAATTTTCTCAAAGAGTTTCAAAATCAAAACTTGGTTCGAAGCTAGTCAATTACGTCACTGTCCCATACCAGCGGCATAACCAACTAACCCGTTAAACAATTTATTCGATAAAATTCTTGGTCTTATTGACTACGGTCACAATACCGCTACGACTCATCCATAAGTTGTCATAGTACCGCTATGACTCGTCGATAGTGTTACAGTACCGCTGTAACTCGTCCAAAAATTGTCATAGTACCGCTATGACTCGTCAATAGTGTTCTGATTGTAACTTCGTCCAAAATTGTCATAGTACCGCTATGACTCGTCAATAGTGTTCAGCGTAACTCGTCCAAAAATTCGATGTTCAATAACGTAGTCAGACCGTTAAGAATCTTTCATAACTTTTTAAATCCAATAACAATAATCAATAACCATAATTAAAATATTTTTCATAACTTTTCAAAATCAGTAACAATAATCAATAACACTAATTCGAAAATCAAGGTTCATATGTTTGATCCATATTTTTGTTTTTTTTTTTTTTGGTATTTCAAGACATAGCAATTTTCATAAACATAAAACAATTTTTCACGGTTCTTTTGTACAAAACAAGGTTTATGTAATAAGACAATTTTCGATAATATAAAGAGATTTAAAATAAGCTAGATAGAGTAGAAAATCCCTTACCTCGAAATCGACGTAAACTTTTAAAAGTCAAAAAAACGGTACTTCTTCCCACTCGCTAACAGTTGCACCTAATTATCACAATAAAACATTTTCTTAATATTACAATGTGATACGCGTGTTTAACAATACATTTCCACCACTACGGGACCCGTTGACTACTTCCAAAAAACTTTCACATGTTTACTAAACACTTAACGACCATTAGTTTGCTAACATGGGGGAATCCGAAATTTCATGACCTTAAAAACTAAATAGTAAGAAGCTAAAGTACAGGGGGGTATATTGTAACTTTATCATCTTCTTCATTTAGAAAAATTCATGCACGAACCAGTGCATCACTTTTTCTTTCTTTTCTTTGTTTCATTCTCCCTTGCCACATCACCATCCTTTCACCATTTTTTTCTTTCCCAAATCTTTTACTAACACCCAAAACTCTTCAATATAAAACTCATTATATTCCAAAGCTATGTTTTAAGGAACAAGATTTGTAGGAGAAGATAATACAAAAGCAACGTATTCTTACCGAAGGCTCGACGGAAATCAAAACTATCCAAGACTTTGCGAACTCTCTATCTCTCTCTCGCCCACCTCGTTCTGCCCAACCTCCACCGGTCGCCTCTCTCTTCCTCGGTGCTCGTAGAGCTCCTCCGCTGTTCTGCCGTTTCTTGCGCACTGTTTTTTTTTTCTTTCTTTTTGGTTGTAGAACTCAATGTGGCTCAAGAACCCATCTTAAATAATCCCTTCACCAACCTATTCCTATTCCAAAACTGTAGGTGAGCAAAAACTTCCCCCTTTTCGCCTCCTTACCGTTACCGACGCTCTCTCTCCCAAACACCCATTTCAAACGTAGCTATTACTATTATTATTATTATTATTATTATTATTATTATTATTATTATTATTATTATTATTATTATTATTTTATTTCTTTCTTCATCTTAACCCAAAACTAGGCCCAATTGCAACAATATCTAAATTGTTGTTTACTTAATAGAGTTATTGGCCCAAGCCCATGCTCAAACAAAATAATAATTGTAGTATCCAAACAAAGTAAGCCCAAAAAATTAAAACAAGCCCAATCATAAAATATTATTATTTAATTTATTATTAATTGATTAATTTATTTATTTCAAAATTTCGGTATTTTACACTCTCCCCACGTTTTAGAAATTTGGTCCTCCAAATTTTTCTTTTCTTACGATACTCAAACTTCGCATCATCACTATAATCATAAGATGCCCAACACTTTTTCTAACAAGTAATATGTGAGTATTTCATCACAAATGGGATTAAAGAAACACGTAAGTCTTACCCGAAGTTTTGTTGATTGGAATTTTCGCCGCCTCAGAGTATAAAGAGAAAACCCTTCCACTCGGTTTCGAATTAGTCCCTTGGTTCTGATTCCCACTTGGTGGTTTGACGCTCGAAGGCGCTCCAGACGTCTGAGCTTCCTTTCTTTGTGGACAAGTTGCAATCCTATGCCCCAGCTGACCACATTGGAAACATGCACCTGTAACCCAACGACAATCCTTTTCAAGGTGATTGTTACCGCACCTGCCACACCTAGTACTATCCCCTTGTCCTTTGCTAGCATGTACTTGAGTAACTTGTCGTTTCCCTTGAATTTCATGGCTAAACCCTCCAGGTGTTATTGACTGGTTATTTCTTTTGCGGTTGGTGGTGTCACTTGTCTTTTGAATATCATCGAGGCTTTTCTCTACCAACAGAGCTTTGTTTAACACCTCTCGATACGTTGTTAATTCAAACGGAACTACCGCCCTCCTAATCTCGGGTTTTAGCCCGTCCTCAAACTTCCTAGCACGACTTTCCTCGTTTGCAATCAAGTTCGGTGCAAACTTTGATAATTTAGCAAACTCTGCCTCGTACTCCGCCACAGTACGTTCCCCTTGTTCTAGCTTAATGAAATCTCGAACCTGTTGTTGGCGCACACTTCTAGGAAAATACTTCTCGAAAAAGTCTGCCTTAAATCTCACCCATGTATAAGGCTCAGGATCTTGCTCATGCTTGCGCTTCTCCATGAGCCACCAATCATATGCTCCTCACGAAGCATGAAGGTAGCATGTTTTACCTTGTCATCTTCTCCACAATTTAGAAGTGCAAACGTTTTCTCCATTTCTTGAATCCAACTCTCCGCAACTAAAGGGTCGGTTGACCCTCCAAATGCCGGAGGCTCCAACCTCTTAAAGTCAGCAATCGCGCTATGCGCTTGCCGATTTCCACCACCTTGTTGTCGTTCCACCACCCCAACAAGCACTTGCATTAATTGCATCAAATCGGGTTGTTCTTGAGGTTCTTGGTTTGCTTCCATGTTTTCCATGTTAACCTACACACGATATCTATTAGTCATATATAGATAACAAAACATACAAATTATTTATTACTAGGACACAATAATTCATTTATTTAATTTATAAGGTACTCTAACGATTCTTATTCCTACTAGATCATAACCTAAGCTCATCGACACTTAAACAGACAATTTCCTATAACCACAACGCGCAGCTAACTAAACATGAATGCCCCAGTAGATCATAACCTAAGCTCTGATACCATTCTGTCACACCCCGAACCCATAACAGGACCATGGGCCAAGGGTGACCGGCCGCAGGCCCACTTGAAGTAACTTTTGGGCTCCGCAAGGCCTTCTAACATCAAGCGCAGCTCAAAGACAAACAAATCCTTTCTTAAAAATTAGCCAAAACAACGATGTCCATTACAATAACTAGGAGGCGATAATCCATATGAAGATCCCAAAGTAGTAGACAAAAAAAAAAATGGAGTCAAAGGCTCCTTACAAACCCAAGTCTTTCTGAACCGAAAAAACAATCAATCTACGAAAAGTAAACTTTCGAGTCGTCCATTATGCGATCCAAGCCTTCATCAATACTAACAATCTGCAAAATGATAAGGGGTGAGCTCACAGCTCAGCAAGGTACTGACTACGCTATCTAGTGGATCAAACACGTATATCAATAACAATTTTTTTATGATAGTCAAAGTAAGCATTGTCAAATCATATTTCATAAACGACATTTCAATTTTTTTTAAGTAAAACATTTCTTTGAAAACAAGTCAACAACACCACCGTCCCATACCAATAGTGTTATCAACAATTTCTTCGAAACAAAGTCGAAAAAAACTTTAAACAATAATTTTCTCAAAGAGTTTCAAAATCAAAACTTGGTTCGAAGCTAGTCAATTACGTCACTGTCCCATACCAGCGGCATAACCAACTAACCCGTTAAACAATTTATTCAATAAAATTCTTGGTCTTATTGACTACGGTCACAGTACCGCTGCGACTCATCCAGAAATTGTCATAGTACCGCTATGACTCGTCGATAGTGTTACAGTACCGCTGTAACTCGTCCAAAAATTGTCATAGTACCGCTATGACTCGTCAATAGTGTTACAGTACCGCTGTAACTCGTCCAAAAATTGTCATAGTACCGCTATGACTCGTCAATAGTGTTACAGTACCGCTGTAACTCGTCCAAAAATTCGATGTTCAATAACGTAGTCAGACCGTTAAGAATCTTTCATAACTTTTCAAATCCAATAACAATAATCAATAACCATAATTCAAATATTTTCATAACTTTTCAAAATCAATAACGATAATCAATAACAATAATTCGAAAATCAAGGTTCATATGTTTGATCCATATTTTTGTTTTTTTTTTGGTATTTCAAGACATAGCAATTTTCATAAACATAAAACAATTTTTCACGGTTCTTTTGTACAAAACAAGGTTTACGTAATAAGACAATTTTCGATAAAATAAAGGGATTTAAAATAAGCTAGATAGAGTAGAAAATCCCTTACCTCGAAATCGACGTAAACTTTTAAAAGTCAAAAGAACGGTACTTCTTCCCACTCGCTAACAGTTGCACCTAATTATCACAATAAAACATTTTCTTAATATTACAATGTGATACGCGTGTTTAACAATACATTTCCACCACTACGGGACCCGTTGACTACTTCCAAAAAACTTTCACATGTTTACTAAACACTTAACGACCATTAGTTTGCTAACATGGGGGAATCCGAAATTTCATGACCTTAAAAACTAAATAGTAAGAAGCTAAAGTACAGGGGGGTATATTGTAACTTTATCATCTTCTTCATTTAGAAAAATTCATGCACGAACCAGTGCATCACTTTTTCTTTCTTTTCTTTGTTTCATTCTCCCTTGCCACATCACCATCCTTTCACCATTTTTTTCTTTCCCAAATCTTTTACTAACACCCAAAACTCTTCAATATAAAACTCATTATATTCCAAAGCTAAGTTTTAAGGAACAAGATTTGTAGGAGAAGATAATACAAAAGCAACGTATTCTTACCGAAGGCTCGACGGAAATCAAAACTATCCAAGACTTTGCGAACTCTCTATCTCTCTCTCGCCCACCTCGTTCTGCCCAACCTCCACCGGTCGCCTCTCTCTTCCTCGGTGCTCGTAGAGCTCCTCTTCTGCCGTTTCTTGCGCACTTTTTTTTTTCTTTCTTTTTGGTTGTAGAACTCAATGTGGCTCAAGAACCCATCTTAAATAATCCCTTCACCAACCTATTCCTATTCCAAAAGCTGTAGGTGAGCAAAAACTTCCCCTTTTCGCCTCCTTACCGTTACCGACGCCTCTCTCCCAAACACCCATTTCAAACGTAGCTATTACTATTATTATTATTATTATTATTATTATTATTATTATTATTATTATTATTATTATTATTATTATTTTATTTCTTTCTTCATCTTAACCCAAAACTAGGCCCAATTGCAACAATATCTAAATTGTTGTTTACTTAATAGAGTTATTGGCCCAAGCCCATGCTCAAACAAAATAAAAATTGTAGTATCCAAACAAAGTAAGCCCAAAAAATTAAAACAAGCCCAATCATAAAATATTATTATTTAATTTATTATTAATTGATTAATTTATTTATTTCAAAATTTCGGTATCTTACAAAACTAATGGTCACGAGGCTCATTACCTTTTTGAACAATGTGACATTTAAAAAGAATGCCACAAACAACTCCCACAAATATTAACCTCAATACCCTTTTGTTAAAATTGTTTTAGCCTCCCAGTAAATGTCTCATTCTAAATTCTAGCTTAGATGATTATTTTCCATTATCTAATAATTTCCTTCATACCTAGATGTTACAAACTTAGTAAAAAACGTACTTAATAACTGCTGTAATTACAAAGAATGAAACCCTGACTACAATAAAAACCGATTCACAACATACGAAAATGACATCATTTGCATGTAAAATTTCTATCATAAAGGGTGGTCTATCATGGTCAATCAGTACTTCTCCTCCCTCTAACATCTTAACATAAGTACTGACCTTGAAATTTCAATTTTTCTACAACCAAGTAAAGAAAATATATTCCAACACCTCAAAACCAAGAATTCAGTATATCTCATTTTTAAATGTCAAGAGGCCTCCATTATATTACATAAATGAATTTGTAACTCCTATTTGACCATGATTCAATATATAATTGAGCAATTTAAATTATACACTAAAGACTACATTAATGAATAGCTATAGTCATGCTATTTTCAACAATAAAGAGCTTCATCTCTATTCTCACCTTATGAAAATCACTCATTCGAGAGTAATGTATTCTTATTACACCAAGAAACAAGCATAATTTTTTCTTGAACCATCACCATGGACAAAGAAATCACCACTACCAACTCCCATCAAAAAGGAAAGAGGGGTAAACGTAAAAGACCTATGGTGGATCTCCAAACAGGTATTTTTTTAATATAAAGAGTTAAACTTCTCCAAGTCTGATTCAAATATTACTAACTAATCTTAATCTAAAATGTTTTGCATAGTGCACCCTACAAAGGAAGAAGCTAAAAGAAATCGAGCACGTTGCAAACAGAGTTTAGATAACAAAGAGAAAAAAAGGATATCGACCACAAGAAATGTTTACATTCAAAATAAACAAGGTATGAACAATTTCACTCTTTTCATATGGCAAGCATTAGAGAATAGAAGAGTAACAACACACTAACATGTTATTGTGAACCAACTTCATCGTAGTTGTAATCTTCATACAACTGTGCCTCCATTTTAGTCAATGGATTATTCATCAAGTATATGATAAATCTAAAAATTATATATAGCTCCATAATCCAAAAAAATTGCGCTCTTTTCATATGGCAAGCATAAAAGAATAGAAGTGAAGAATACACTAACATGTTTTTGTAAGCCAACTTTATCTTTGTTGCAATCTTCATACATACAATTGTACCCTACATTTATAGTTAATGGACAAGTATGTGATAAATCTAAAAATTATATATAGCTCCAGAATCCAGTGAGATTTCTAACAAAGATTCAACATTTCCAAGACGAATGAGAAGTACAAGGTTTACAACTCAAACAATTGTTAGTAGCATCGGAGATATTGACTCTAAAAATTTCAGTGCTCAAACAGGTATTGTGTTTAAAAGTTTATTTAACATATTTATGAATGTTAATTCATTAAATACTATAATACATTTTTTATTATACAATAGAATTACGAAGAATATATGCTAGACAATGTAGAGTAGAAAGGACAATGTCTTTGAAACGAAAACGACAAGAGAGATATATTCATGGCAAAGAGCTAAAGAATACTAAAAGTGTACAAAAGCGCAAACGTGTTCGTGCTCAAGGTAATTTTCTTTTTGGTAATTAAAGGATGTACATTTGAAAATAATACAAGTTCTCAATGCTGAATTTTACTTGCTATTCGAATAGATAAAAATACGTCAGACGTATCATGTTATGGACCTCCATCATTTAAATGCAAGTATTGCCACGCTCTATTTTGGGAAAGAGAGAAATTTAAAAAAAAAAACCCCAAAAATGCATATCCAGTGTATGGTCTTTGTTGCAAGAATGGGAAAATAGAATTGCCAAGGAGAAAGGAACCCCCTGAACCATTGAGATCCCTTTTGCAACCTAATCGATCTTTGTATTCCAAAAAATTCTTAGAAAACATTCGTGCTTATAATTCTATGTTTTCTATGACTTCTATGGGAGCTAAAGTGGATAACTCTGTGAATAATCGAGCTGGTCCATATATCTATAGAATTAGTGGACAAAATCATCATAGAATTGGTTCATTGATACCATCTGAAGACCAGAGTGCCAACTTCCTACAGCTCTATGTTCATGATACCTTGCATGAAACTCAAAATAAGATCAATGCAGTCAACCAAAAAGAGCGTAATAAAAACCTTGAGGCTTATGTTGTGGAGGACCTAATTAAGATGTTTGATGCTCATAATGAATTGGTGAAAGCATTTCGCCTCGCAAGAGATCGTTATGAAGAATTTGGTGTGCACAATTTCTCCTTGAAATTACTTCAAAGAAGGCCTAATCGCGATCGTCAATATAATCCACCAACTTCCTCTGAGATTGCCATGTTAACTGTTGGCGATATGTCAAATACCAATGCAGAAAGGGACGTTGTTGTTCAATCAAATTCTGGTGCACTTAAACGTATTAGCGATTTGCATCCATCTTTCATGGCTCTCCAGTATCCTATTTTATTTCCATACGGTGAAGATGGATTTCATCCAAACATCTACTATGTGAGAGATATCGGGACAACAGAAACTAAAAGGAAATTCGTCACATCTAAAGAATATTACTCATATATATTTCAATACCGAAGACATGAAGGGCAAACATTACATGCTGCGGGTAGATTGTTCCAGCAATATATTGTCGACTCCTACACTCAAATAGAACAGCAAAGATTGAGATGGTTGAAAAAAAATCAAGGAAATTTAAGAACTGATTTGTACCGAAATGTGTATGACGCGGTACAAAATGGAGATATTGATTCTACAAAAGTTGGAATGAGAACAATTTTGCCCTCATCTTTCACAGGAAGCCCAAGGTACATGATGCAAAACTATCAAGATGCAATGGCAATTTGCAGATTCTATGGTAATCCAGATTTCTTTACAACATTCACTGCGAATCCCAATTAGGTAGAAATTAGAGAATTTTTGAATGAAATTGAAGGACAACGAGCTGAAAATAGACCTGACGTTGAATCAAGAGTCTTCAAAATGAAGCTGGAGGAAATGACTCATGATATTGTAGAAAATCAGATATTTGGTCAAGTTCAAGCAGGTTTGTAATGATACTTTCCTTCCATTTTTTTTTACAAGACTTTCCTTTACTTTAATTCTAATTTTGAAGACTAATACACTTTGTTTCTGCTTTATATTTGAAGTTCTATATACATTTGACTTCCAAAAACGAGGGTTACCACATGCTCATATCTTAGTCTGGGTAGATGGAATGTCAAAACTAAACACTCCAGAACAAGTGGATTGTATAATCTCTGCTGAAATACCAGATCCTAAAGATGATCCTATTGGCTATGACGCAGTTGCACAGTTCATGATGCATGGACCATGTGGAGTTTCTTACACTGATTCCCCATGCATGGTTGATGGTACGTGAATTTTTTAATTTTAATGCCACAATAAGCTTATTATTAAAAAATTAATCTTTTAATCGTTTTCCATAGGTCGTTGCTCTAAGAATTTTCCAAAGGGACATCAATTGCAAACATCAATCGATGAGAGTGGTTATTGCATATATAGGCGTCGTGATAACCACATATTTGTTGAAAAAAATGGTAAAAAGTTGGACAATACATTTGTTGTTCCGTACAACAGATATTTATTAGTTAAGTACCAGTCATGTTAACGTGGAAGCATGCAACAAGTCAAAAGCAATCAAATATTTGTTCAAATATGTCACAAAAGGGCTTGATAGGACTACTGCAATAATTCAAGAAAATTATGTTGATGTGCTACCACATGATACACAACTTAATAAGAGGATTAATGATGAGATAAAGACATTTCTTGATTGTAGGTATATTTCAGCATGTGAGGCTATTTGGAGAATTTATGAATTTGATATTCACAATAGACGCCCATCTGTTGAGCGTCTTTGCTATCATCTTCAAGGTGAGCAACTCCTTATTTTCAGTGACAATGATCCTTTGCCAAAGATAGTAGACAATGAGAAGACGAAGAAAATAATGTTTACTGGATGGATGGAAACAAACAAGACAGATAGCCTAGCTAGAACTTTGACATATGCTGAATTTCCAGGGAAATTTACTGGAAAAAGACAAAACTTCAATGGAAAAGGCGAAGTCGGGAAGATCAATAGGTCGCTTGACGTTCGCACATCCAGCTGCCGGAGAAAGGTACTATTTACGATTGCTTCTTAATATTGTAAGGGGACCAACGTGCTTTGAAGACATTCGAACTGTTGATGCAATCACATAACCATCATTCAAGATAACATGTTATGTTCATGGACTATTGGAGGATGACAATGAGTGGAATGAAGCTCTCCTGGAAGCATCACAGTGGGCAATGGGGAGTAAAATGTGTGATCTTTTATTGACAATATTATTATTTTGTAATGTATCGGATGTTAGAAGATTCTGGGAATCTAACTGGTCTAAAATCAGTGATGATATCTTGCGTACACAATATATTGAAATGACTTACTTGTTTGGAGATGATTGAAAACTTCTCTATACACAATATTTTTTGTGTACCCTTTGTATTCTTCTTCTTCTTCAAGGGCAAGAACTTTTAATCCTCCTGGTGTCTTAACTCTTGACATTGCAACATATAGTTGTTCGTGGCTAAAGAGCTGTTTAGGGAGGTAAAGCCCAACATTAGATGAAAGTTTGTCCTTGGCTCTTTAATAGTCATCATAAGCAAACTCGATAGGAATTGTCTTCTTTTCATGACAAATGGCAATTGTAGTCGGTTTCATTTTGGTAATAGTTATTAAGCAAATACTAAGTTTGTAACATCTAGGTATGAAGGAAATTATTAGATAATGGAAAATAATCATCTAAGCTAGAATTTGGAATGAGACATTTACTGGGAGGCTAAAACAATTTTAACAAAAGGGTATTGATGTTAATATTTGTGGGAGTTGTTTGTGGCATTCTTTTTAAATGTCACATCGTTCAAAAAGGTAATGAGCCTCGTGACCATTAGTTTGTTCTAGGTTTTAGTTTTTGAGAATGAGTGTCTTTATTCTTATGTGTGAATCGCTTACATTTGATAAAATATTTTTAGCCTTTAACCATTTCCTTGATTTGAGTTTTTTTTTTAATAGGCACAATGAACCTCTAATAGAGAATTTGAAAAAATGGATGTGGTATGTATGTTTTTCCTAGATATATCTAAACAATATATCATTAGCAATATGCATATAATCTTCAACTATCACATTTTATATAAAGTGCAAAAATATCTCCTAATTGTTCTTATAAATTGTAATTGAAATTTAATCTTAAAGAAAAAGTTAACATCTCCTAGCATTCTTCCTGATGTCTAAAATCTCAAAAACTACCAACAATACAATTAAAATAAGCTAAACTGAAATTAAATGTCTAAAACTTCTAAGTTCTTCTTAGTTTTCCATCCTGAAGTTGAACTCCTGTTTTGTTGTTCTTACCACCAACAATAATCAATTCTCCGGTCGGTGGACTGCAACAAAAAAACATGAAGTTAGTAGTGTTTGAATATATCGTAAAGTCAACTTGTGGACTATAAAGTCAACTTGTGTTATATCTCCTCATTTTTTTGGACTATAAACTTTAAAAAGTAACAAACGACAATTGACCTTCCATCACGTGCTCTGTTTTTTGGAGTCTCAATTGGCGATGTCATTGCAGTGTTCATTCCTTATTCAATTGTCAAAATATCCTCTGCCTACATTAGTGGTTATTGATTTTAGAATGCAAAATAATAATAGTATTCACCCATTACATTGATGGCTTCGTCATCAAATCACATAGAGGATCTAGGAAATATAGAATTTCTACGTACTTACTTTCTCCACCGAATCGTCTCGTATGTCAGATTCAGTCAATATTCTAGTCACGGTGAAGTTTTCATAGTTTGTCCCATGACCATATTCATTAAATTTGAGCTGAAAAATAAAACACTTTCCAATAAGCTGCCTCAATGCCCTTGGAATTGCATCATCATTACCCTCCTGAAAATATAAATTGTTGCACATTAGTATTGAGAAGTCATGGTTAGTGGTGTTAATATTATTCAAAGTTTTCATGCCCAGCATCTAAGCTATTTTTACCTCTGACAATGAGTCCAAATCCATAGCCTTTTTTGTATTATCTTCTCCCACCTCACGATCAGACATGACACACCTTACACTTTACTATTATCTTCCACAACCACCTCCTTTCGATATCTACACAAATAATATAATAATACCATTTGAGTGAAGAAATTAAAAATTTAAAATATAGACGTACACCTTTAAACGTCGTACCTTAAAAACACTAAACGTCGCACCATTTAAAAGCTAAATTACAAAAATACCCTTAAGAAAAAATAACATTTATTTCTTTCCTCCTCTTTCTTTCAAAGCAGTTTCAACAATGGGCCACTTCTCTTATCCAAAATTTTACATTTAATGAATTTTTATTCACGATGACAATAGGAATCCTAATGATAATATGAATCTAGCGACAATAAGAATCCACTACGACAATAAATAAACGTCGCACCTTAAAAACACTAAACGTCGCACCCACTTAAAAGCTAAATTACAAAAATACCCTTAAGAAAAAAATAACATTTATTTCTTTCACTCCTCTTTCTTTCACCAGTTTCAACAATAGACCCTTCTACTATCAAATTTTACACTTTAATGAATTTTATTCCTGATGACAATGGGAATCCTAATGATAATGTGAATCCTAACGACAATAAGAATCACTACGACAATAAATAAAATGAATCCTAATAACAATGATCATATAGATTATTTCGGCCCCTTTTTTTATCACTTTCAACAATAAATTCTTCTCTCAATATCAAATTTTACTCTTCAATGGATTCTAATCCTGCACAATGGGAATCCCAACGACAATGCGAATCCGCAACAATCCTCATAATGTTCAAAATAAAGCGAACCCGGACAACAATGATCATATAGATTCTTATTTTACGGTATTTTCAACTTTTTTTTTTATTTTTTTGCTATTTTATAGTCTAAATACGAAGCTGAAAATCGGAATGAGATTTGCTTCAAGTGCCGAGTCTAGCGACTTTTTCTAACAAGTCGCCGGGTCGAAAGACTTAAATCCTACAAGTCCATCAACCCTCGGCGACTCCAAATTAAGTCCGAATCATATTTCAACTCTCCCGCATTATAACTCGAATGTACCATTTTGAAAACCTTAATGAAGTCGCCGGGTATGTGGACTTAAAATCATCAAGTCCACTAGGTTTTGGACTTGAAGCATTCAAGTCTAAGCGGTCTAGCGACTTATGTCAAGCTAAATCGCAGTCGAAGGACTTACATCTTAAAGTCCATCAACCCCGGCGACTACTAATTTAAGTCCGAATCATATTTCAACTCTCCCCATGCACCATTTGAAAACCTTAATGAAGTCGCCAGGTATGTGGACTTAAAATCATTAAGTCCACTAGGTTTTGGACTTGAAACAATTCAAGTCTAACTGGTCTAGTGACTTGTTCTAAACCAAGTCTCCAGGATCGAAGGACTTACATCTTACAAGTCCATCAACCCTGGCGAGTTACTGCAATTTAAGTCTGAATCACATTTCAACTATCCCGTATATAACTCGAAATGCACCATTTTGAAAACGTTTCTGGTGACTTTCAATCATTTAAGCTTACGTTGCTTGGCGAGTGGTGACTTAAGCTAAAATTAGCCAAAATATATATATTTTAAATTTTTTCTTTTAGATTATTTCTGATACTAATTTTTATTTGTTTACAGGATTATCAGTTTCCGAATCAGCAGCAATTTCCAGATGTCTCGCATTTTTTCAAAACTGATAAAATATTTCAAGATCGAAATGAGGCAGAAGCTTGGGTTAGAGCTACCGGACACAGGGAGAAAATGTGTTTTTTGTTAAGAGACACAAAGTACATAATGATGGATCACGTAAAATATGGCTTGCTTGTGAGATAGGTGGCAATTATAGATACGACGGTGATTGTGATGAGAAGAATAGAAAAAAGACTACAAAAAAAGATGATTGTAAGTTTGAAGTTTATTTAGTGGAAAAATTATCTATTGGGTGGAAAGTGAAGGTTAGTACGTCGAAGAATGCACACAACCATTCACTAGCTAAAGCTAATCAGTGGCATACATCTGCAGCAAAGTTAACGTCGGCAGAGATTGATAGGGTGTCTCAGCTACACAGTGCAAACGTGAAGCCGAAGCAGATATTGAATGAGCTGAAGAAAGAAAACCCCGGAAATGTTAGCACCAAAAAGCATGTAGAGAATGCCTTGCAAAAGATAAGAAAGACTAAGATGGGATCGTGCTCGAAAATGCAGTATTTTTTCAAGGAGATGAGGGTACGTGGATATGCTACGTGGTTCAGGCATGAGCATAACAGTAAAAAATTGACTGATGTTATGTTTGCTCATCCGAAAGCCATGGAGTTATTGGTCTTATTTCCATATGTTGTTGTTATGGATGCAACATATAAGACCAATAAGTATGAGATGCCTTTGTTGGAAATGATTGGAGTTACATCAACAGGGAAAAATTTTCATATTGCATTTGCATTTTTGAAGAATGAGAGAAGTGATACCTTTAGTTGGGCAGTAGGGAACTTGAGGACATTTTTCTCCCACTGTGCAGTTCCGGATGTAATCATCACCGACAGAGAGTTGGCTTTAATGAGTGCTGTTGAGACACACTTTCCTGAGTCTCACCATTTGTTGTGTAGGAGACACATAGCGAAGGATGTTGAGAAGTATTTAGTTGGGCTGACTAGTACTAAAAAATATTCAAAGGCGTTTAGTAAGAGGTGGAAGGATATAGTGAATTCCCAAACTGAGGCCGAATACATGGCTAATGTGGCAAAGATGGAAGAAAGGTGGGAGAACATCCCTGTGATGGTTAGATATGTTAAGAAGGAATGGTTGAATCCGTTCAAGGAAAGATTTGTTAGTGCTTGGACAAAAAACTACATGCATTTTGGTGCACAAACAACCAACAGGTAACACTTGTACATTTTAAGAAATGCAATACATTGAAAAGTCAACAAATTTATTGATAATGTATATTTTTTTGATGTATTACAGAGTTGAGAGTGCACATTCCCAATTAAAGAGATGGTTATGCACATCGGCCGGGGCTTCGATCACATATTCCAACAAATTCATGATCTAATCGAAGCTTCGCTCAATGACATAAATAGTGAATTTGAAAAATCTCGATCGTAGCCCATGATCATACCGACAAATTTATTATTTTTCGTCGATTGAGATATAAAGTGTCACACCGCGATTAAGTTACTACATGCCGAGTATCGCCGACAACAAAGAAGAAAATCAAGATAATTCGACATATGTGGTTGGAGATGAAGTTTAGCTTCTGCTACCATGTTCGTGTGAAATGTTCAAGTTGTCAAATGATTTGGTGGCGATCGAACCCCATTCAATTCATCCTTTTGGAGGACGTTGTCTATGGAGGAAATGAGGACATGAGTTGTTTGACAAGAGAGTCTCGCTATTGATTTGATCAACAACATCGTGGAAGATATCAAGGATGATCCCGAACCGATGATATATCATTATGCTAGACAGCTTCCATAATATCGCACGCCCCGACTCGATAGGATTGAAGGAACCGTGATATTCGGTACATAAAGGGAGGCCAAAATGTAACTCGACTAAGAGAGATCTATCGTGTTTGCCTTTTAAATTTTTATGTTAATTTACGCAATATTTTAACAAGCTTACAATAAAAAATTAATGTTTACCTAACTTTACCTTACCCTATAATAATATCGTGGTATGAGCATGCCGACAGAGCAGCACAAACAGCACGAGGTCGAGGTCGAGGTCGGGTCGGGTCGGGCCGGGTCGAGGTCAAGGTCGAATGGTACTTCTTCATGCTCGGTCTACCATCGATGGGTGGCGCGGCTAATTCATTTGCATACATCGATCGATGCCACCATTCATGACTGTGTTCATAAGACGCTTAGATGTCGTGAGATGGAAATTGTGGTTTCGTAGTAATTGCCGACTGTATAACAACCAAGAGTGGGATCAAAGCGCCATGAGTTGATGCTAGAGCTGAATGAGAACTTCAACTTTTATGTGGGGAAAATAGGGAAGATTCTTTATGCGCGGTTACCGTATGTGATTGGCACAAGATGCCGGCGCCGTAACCTCATTGGTTGATTTGCATCTTCTAGGATTCGTGATTGCTACTAGGTATCGAGGATTGTGACGTGTTACACGAGTCACGTAATGGGTTGTAATACATTCATGCCATCAGCAGCACGATTTGTTGATGCACGGTGAGCACGTATTAACTTCGGCTTGGTCAATGGAAGAACCCACTTTATAGCTCTTCGATTAAGACTTCTAGTCCGTTGCCTCGCATGTGTCTATATCCTATGGGAAAGAATATGTGAGCCTAACATAGTTCATTGAGTCAAATTTTGAGGGATCGGCTGACGAGTTTGTTAATTTAGAAACGGCGCCAAATGTGTAAAATCTATAGAGATGCGATTTATTTTATTAGATTGTGTTTTTCTAAATGTATTTTCATAGTTCATTTAGTTTTATCCAGTTTTTTTTGCATTTGTTGCTTGCCTTGCTAATGTGCATTTCATAGTCAAGTTAAAAGTTTTAAATTAGTAGTTTTGCATTCTAAGTGTCAAAATGAGTAAACGGCCTCGACATTATAAAATCTGAAACAAAGTGACTTAGAAGTATTATAAACATGCTAGAACAGTTGGTTTGGTTATATCTTGCACCGATTGAGTTTTTGCGCAAAAATGGGTCAATAGGCAAGTTAAAAGCTTCAAATTAGTAGTTTTTATTCTAAGTGTCAAAAATGAGTAAACGGATTCGATTACTATAAAATCTGAAACAAAGTGACTTAGAAGTATTATAAAACCTCAAAAGATAAACTTGTAAATTACAGATATGCATCAATTTAAGTGAATTTCAATTTGAAATTAACTCAAAATCAAGCTTAATGAAAAAGTAATCTTCAATCCCAAAATAAAATAATCATAAAATGCGAAAAATAGATATATAAGGAAATATAAATACCTGCAACAGAGTCATGCACTCCCAAGTAATTTGTATCAGGTCACTGATGCTACACCGAGCCGACGGTATAAATAAGCTAGTGTAGCAGCACCCCAAGCATAATTGGGCATTAGCTAAATGCAAGCCAACATGATTGTGTGCACATTAATTCTATTCGATGTCTTGTCCATGAAGATGGTCGCCTCTAATAACCAAAATAAATACCCAATCGCTCGACGATCGCTCATACACGACTCCTGAATTTAACCCCTGCCGACTTCACCCGGCCTCAATTCACACGAAGCCATCCGTAGGATGTTCCCAAGTGTATTCTTGACGGACGTTATATTGGTATCGAGATAATGTGCTCCCTTGCACAGGAGATCTAGTATGTAGTGCACATCATGTAGTGTGAGTGTCATCTCTCCAAATGGTAAATGGAAGTTGTTTGTTCCTGCTGCTATCTCAACAAATGCAGATATGAGTGGCATGTTCAAAGCTGAAACATGCAGCCCTTCAAATGACATAAACCCGTTTTACCTATGAGCTCAGAGGGGATCCGATATGACCCAAGATGATAGGCGACGACGAGCCATGACAAGCCGCGACATCCTCTCCCTGTTGAACATAACAAAATATCATCAACTTATAACACTA
>JABEVN020000605.1:0-29611 GCA_013146195.2 Codonopsis lanceolata | reverse complement strand
GGTACTTACACTTTGAATCGCCTCATGATCAATTCATGACCATCCATATCCATGGTCCATCTAAAGAGTGACGGATAACGGAGACAAAAAGAATGGTACGGAAAAAGCTTGTGAAGCCACCTATGAGTCTATGACGTGCCGGGGAAAGAATATGGCTAACCATGATGGCCATTATGTTTTTGAAAGATGAACTTAGTGGTTCAAGTGCCATATTGTTGGATTGTAACTTTTTACATTTTAGATGTTGTGTTCACATTCTCAATTTTGTTGTGAGGAAAGATCTTAAGGAACAAAAGAGGAAATAGTGAGAATTCGAAATGCCGTAAGATATGTGAGGTCATCTCCCGCAAGGCTTGCAAAATTTGAGTCATTTGTTAAAAAATTAGGCATAAAGTGTAATAAAAAAGTAGGTGGAATTCAACCTACTTAATGCTAGAGACTGGCATAAACTATGTCATGACTTTTGATAGGGTGCATAGTGACTCCAATTATGATGATTAATTACTTTTTTGGTGGGGATGAGGAAATTTTTGAAGTTAATACAAGAAAAAAGAAGAAAAAGAAAGTAAAGGTTGTGGATGCTCCAGCTTTGAAGTATTTTCAAAATGTTGGTTATCCTTTTGATTTCTTACAATTTTTTTAATGAAATGACATTGAAGATCTCGAGGTCAAAGTATTCAACTTCAAAAGGTCCAATAAAAGGAGGAAAAATAGTGAGAATTCGAAATGCCATAAAATATGCCAAGGCTTTTGATAGGATACATAGTGACTCCAATTATGATGATTAATTACTTTTTTGGTGGGGATGAGGAAATTTTTGATGTTAATACAAGAAAAAAAAGAAAGCAATGGTTGTGGGTGCTCCAACTTTGAAGGATTTTCAAAATGTTGGTTATTTTGTTGATTTCTTGCAATTTTTTTATGAAATGACATTGAAGATCTAGGAGTCAATGTATTCAACTTCGAATTTATATTTTGGCGAGCTTGTGTCTTTGCAATGTAAGTTGGGAGAAATGTGTATGAATAATGATGATCATATAGGTAAGAAACATGGCTACTAAATTGAGGGGACAATATGAAAAGTATTGGGAGAAACAGGAAAATTTGAATTTCTTGTTGTATGTAGCCGTAGTTTTAGATGCTCGTCATAAGATGACTTATGTGAATTTTTTCTTTAAATGAATGTATAGGAAGGATGAAGGAATAGTTAAGAAAATGGGGGGAAAAGTGATTAAAACTTTGATTGAGTTGTATGATCATTATAAAAACAAAGAGGTGAAAAAAAATTGGGTCATGATTTTATGAGTTCATCATTGAGGAAAGTAATATGAAATTTGGAAGGTTTCTTAAAACATCTTGAGAAGAAAATGACATTTACTTGGGGGATCGTGTTGAAAATGGAAGATTAATGGGTGAGAAGTTTCATTTGTTAACTTGGTGGAAAAAAATATTCTTCAAAATTCCCGATCCTTTCTCTAGTTGCAAGGCATATTTTGGCCATGTCAATTTCCACTGTTGCAAGTGAGTCAACATTTAGCACGGGAGGGAGGGTAATAGAACATTTTAGGAGTTCACTTACTCCTAAGACGACAGAGGCTTTGATATGTTCACAAGAATGAATTCGTGCATCTTTAGTTGATATTGAGAGCCAATGCATTTAAATACAAGTTTTGGAGGTATTGCAAGACGAACTTGAGAAGATTGAATTCGGTAAAAAATTGTCAATTCATATTAATTTTTCCTTATTTGATTTGTCAAGTAGATGTTCTTATTTGACATTTTTTTTTCTTATAGATGAATTGAAAAGTCGACCCATATCTCTTGCAAATTTTTTTGAGGGGGATTGATAGAGAAAGATAACATTTTTTACTTGTTTTTGCCTTATTAATTT
Organism: Codonopsis lanceolata; assembly: GCA_013146195.2. Taxonomy (NCBI): domain Eukaryota; kingdom Viridiplantae; phylum Streptophyta; class Magnoliopsida; order Asterales; family Campanulaceae; genus Codonopsis; species Codonopsis lanceolata. The sequence goes on along the minus strand of JABEVN020000605.1, from coordinate 27,720 downwards.
GTTGTATTTGTTATCATTAACAATCACTTTTATTAGAACATTAATGGATTTAGTAAAATGTGTGGTATTTTTCTTAGGTGTATGTGAGCTTCTTCATTCTTGGTTAAAAAATGGACTATTAATGGTTGCTGACTTGCTGCTCCTTCATCTATCCGCAAGTATATGAGACTATGAGTTGTGGTTTTATGAGAATATGAGACTAGGAGACTAGTGTTTTTTTTATTGTTGATGTCTATTTAGTATTCCCCATTCCCCATTACAGTATTACACTATTACTTATGTTATTCAGTAATCACTAATTAGTATTCCCTACATATGTTGCTGTGTTTTATCTTGTCTTCTCAGCTGTGCATGGTTCAAGTAGTTGGATGGTAAAAAAATTATTTGGTTTGGTGAAGGGAAGAGAAAATGTACTGCTCCAGTGCTCCTAATGGTTTAATGTCTAATTTTTTGTGTATAGTCATTGTTTGGAGGAACTACGCGTCATGGTTTTACTACCATGACATATTTTTGTTGTCTAATTTACCATCAGATAATTACTGAATTAATTTGACTTTAAAATTTTATTTTGTCTGTAATTTTATAATGAGTATGAGTAGGCCTTACTAAAAATATTTACAAACATGAAAATCAATCAGAGAGCTCATCAAGTTCGTGCCCAGACAATGTCTGTCCAAAGCCCGTTCATTTCTACCCGTGGGCTTGTCTATAGTACTGAACTTTTTAAAATGATGTCAGCTGCCATATAAATCTATACCGGGCATGGCCAATGCCCGCACGCTTAGGGTCGTGCAACCCCTAACTTCCGCCAAACAAATACCTAATAAAATATTCCTATACTTCTTACACATGTTTAACTCAATTTTGTTTTGGGAAAAATACCAAAAAGTCTCATTAAAAAATTCGCATATCCAAAAATTCCCAAATAAATTATTTTATCAAAAAATTCCCCAAAGTTTAAGTGTTAATGCTAGAAATTCCAAAACATAACGTGTTAACGAATGTCTATATATATATATATATATATATATATAGCTTTGATTTGCATGAAAAATTATTTTTCTTTTCATTTATGATATGAAAAATAAGAATTGTATTTATTATTATTATTATTATTATTATTATTATTTTTTTTTTTTTTTATTTTTTATTATTGTCATTATTATCACTATTATCCTTATCTTCATCAACATTTATACTACTTTTTTTTTAATCAACATTTATACTACTAAATACCCAAAGTTTCTTTTAAAAAGTCATCTCGAAAGATTCCAAAAAACAACTATTCATTTAAGAAGATCTAAAATTAATCATTTGTTACTAAAAATTTAAAATTTTGACATTTACATTTTATGAAAATATGGTATAGTAATAATAAAGAAGAAGAAGAAGCATAGCAGTTAAAGAATAAACGAATAAAGAACAAAGAATAAAGAATGCAGTAGTAGTTGTTGTTGTAATAGTTGTAGTGATAATAATAATATTAATCTTTGTATTATTATTATAATAGTGATAGCTTGTTTAATCCTGTTGCATAATAGTGATAGCTTGTTTGGTAGTCTCACATGGATAAATAATATTATTAATCTTTGTATTATTAGTTTCATCGCTATTAATCATCACTTATATATCAAGGGTATGGTAGTTTTGAAATTAAAAATGTTAAACGTAATTTTTTTTAGTGAGGGTGTTAATAATACCACCATCCCCCTTGGTATTAATAGTGAGGGGATAATGACTTTATCCGGGTAACTCGTATTATTAGTTCAGACCACCTATTACGTACCAAACATGTAAAATCCCGATATTTTATCTATTTATATTTTTACAATTAAACAATTTCATAACACTTTTGATATATAATTTGTCTAAGAAATATTTGTTGGTTTTTTCGTGTTATTTTAGATAACAAATATATTAATAGTATATTTAAATCGGCGAAGTCATTGTATTGACTAGTGACTACTTGCCTACTCAATAATTTTATATTATATTATTATTAGTAATTATCTCTATTACAATATATATTCCAAAACATGTGTTTATTGACATGAGTTATTGAGGGATGAGGATTTAATTCACGACAAAGATCCAATGGCCATGATCTTATGCTCACACGTATAAAAGTAAAAGAGGAACAAAAAGAAAGAAACGGTCAAACATCTCATGCTGGGGGGGGGTTAATTGATATGGCCGGAATTCTAGTCTTATATTATTGGACAAATTATGGTAGTTTTCGGAGGATTATATGAAACATACTTATCAACTTTCGTGGGATCCATGTTATGATATCAATTTCTTTAAAGTTAACACTTATCTCCGTTAAGTAGCTGACTGGATGAAAATTGCATCGCATGGAATGATTCACCCATTAATTTTACTCCGTTCATCCTTAAATAATCGTCCTAATTGATTCGATGTACAATTTAAGAAAAAACAATTGACTTGATTATATATTTATATTGATTTAATATATAGTTTCCTTTAAAGCACATGTGTATGTGACCCATAATTAAAGTAGAGTGAAAAAATAAGGATAAAATGGTAAAATTGATATTCTAAAAAGTAAGTTTCAAACTGGACAATTATTTTAGGACGGCCGAAAAAGAAAAGGAGGATGATAATTTAGGGACGGATGGAGTAGATGATTATCCAATCGCCAGCCTTATGTGTTCTATTATGGGCCTGTTTGATTTAGCTTATTGATATGTGCTGATGACTTATTACTTATGACTAATGACTTATTATTTATGACTTATGACTGATGACTAATAACTGGTGATGTTTGATTTAGCTTTTTTAAAGTGTTGATTAGTTGTTATAAGTTAGTGTGTGTTTGATTAAAACGTTGAAATAATGCTGAAATCAAATATAAAAAGTAAAATAATATCATCACAAAATGTGATTTACATCATTAGTATGATTATTATTATTATTATTATTATTATTATTATTATTATTATTATTATTATTATTAACATTAACATTAATATTAATATTATTGCTATTTTTATTAATATTAATATTACTTTTAATTGTATTATTATCATTATTATCACTTTTTATTTATTTATTAATATTACTAAAAAATTATCACTATTATTAATTATTACTATTATTATTATCATTGTTATTGCCTTTATTATTATTATTATTATTATTATTATTATTATTATTAACATTAATATTACTTTCATTATTATTATTACTTATTAATTTTAGTATTTATTTTATTTTATTAATAATAATATTAATTTTATTTATATTAATATTTTTACTTATTATTATCATTGATTTTATTAATATTAATATTTTATTTTATTATTATAATAGTGATATTAATATTACTTTTATTATTATTATTATTATTATTATTATTATTATTATTTATTATTATTTATTATTATTACCATTATTTTTACTATATTATTATTAATATAAATTTTAAGTATTATTATTATTATCATTTATAATAATTATTATTATTATTATATTTATCATTGTTACTACTATATTTATTATTTTTATTATTATTATAAATATTATCATTAGTCATATTATTATTTATTAATATTATTATAATTCCTTTTATTATTATTATTTATTATAATTATTATTCAATATTATTATTATTACTTTTTGTTTTTATTATTATTATAAATATTATCATTAGTCATATTATTATTTATTAATATTATTATAATTCCTTTTATTATTATTATTTATTATGATTATTATTCATTATTATTATTATTACTTTTTTTATTACTATTATTAAGAAGGGTAATATTGGAATATATAAAATTTCAATAAAAAGATGACTCATATGTTTTTGAAAAGTAGAATTAAGCACTAGGCTTAGTGCTTACAACTTATGGGCTTACACGTGCTTTAAGTAGCTTGTACATGACTTATGACTTATCTTACTAATGCCACGTTTCTCCTGTTCAGCTTCTGGACTTGCTTGACACAGGTTGGTGGTTTCATCTCGGCCAGCACTTTGATCTTTTCAGGGTTAGCCTCGATCCCTCTTTCGTTCACCATGTAGCCCAAAAATTTTCCTGCGGTTACCCCGAAAGCGTATTTGGAGGGGTTCAGCTTCATATTGTTCGCCCTGAGGTTTTGAAAGGTCTCGCGCAAGTCTCCCACGTGGTCCGACTCCTTTGTCCTGATCACCATATCATCGATATAAGCCTCTACGTTCCTTCCTAAATGCCTTCCAAAAACCTTATTGACCATTCTTTGGTAGGTCGCTCCAATATTCTTTAGGCCGAAAGGCATCATATTGTAGCAGTATAGGGCTCCTGCTGCTCGGAAGGCAGTTTTTGCTTTGTCACCTTTGTGCATCCTGATTTGATGGTACCTTGAATAAGCGTCGACAAAGCTCAGGACCTTGTATCCTGAGATGGAGTCGACGAGCCGGTCGATTCTCGGCAAAGGGTAGCAATCCTTTGGGCATGCTTTGTTCAAGTTGGTGAAGTCTACACACATCCTCCATTTGTCATTTGATTTCTTTACCATCGCCACATTGGCGATCCAGGTGGGGTAATGGATTTCTTTGATGATCTCAGCTTGGAGTAACTTTGCCACTTCATTTCTGATAGCCGCCTACTTTTCAGGCGAGAAGTATCTCGGCCTTTGCTGGATTGGGGGGTAATCAGCATCGACCGATAACCTGTGCTCGACCACATCTTCGTTGATCGCTCCCATGTCTTCTACCTTCCACGCAAACACATCGGTGTTGTCTCTTAAGAACTGGATGATGGCTTTCCGCTCTTGTTCCGGTATCTCAATCCCCACCCTGATTTTTTGTTCTGGGTAAGTGAAGTTGATGATCACCTCTTCTACGTCCTCCAATGGCTGCAAGATCGGGAAATCTCTAGCATCCAGGCTGTCTACTTCCACCGGTTCTGCTCTTCCTAAATTACCGGGGTCATCAACCTTGGTAGTTAGGATTGATTGCTATGCATTCGAGGATTCCTCACCGGGGTACCTTGCTCGCTTTGGTCGGCCCTGCTCCACAATGCTTTCCTTCGATGCCTCAGGTGCTTTGAGTTTCTTCTCTATTTCTTTTTTGACACCGATAATGTGTTCCAGGGTGGTCCTCGCATCGTTCCTCAGAGTTCTGACATCGTTGGGGGTGGTGTATTTGACTCTTTGATGAGCCAATGAGGCAACCATCTGGAAACTCGCTTGAGCCAGCGAGCCTAGGATAGCATTATAGGGGGATAGAAGGTCGAGGACTAGGAAGTTGACATCCTCGCTTCTTCTTGTGTCGCCTTCGCCGAGGTCGATTCTGAGGGTGATCATTCCTTTGGCAGTTGCCTTGTTCCCCGTGAATCCCTCTAGCTGGAGGTGGCACGGGGTTAGGTTGGAATCTCCAAAACCTAGTGCAAGAAAACAGGGGTAATACAGCACGTCCCTCCCGGCTCCAGTGTCGATTAGCACCCTTTTCACCAGATTGTTGTGAATCCCGACTTGGAGTGTTAACGTCTAGGTGTGGGCTATGGCATTGGTGGCCATCTCAACATCGTGAAATATAATTTCACGCTCGATAACACTGTTTAGCATGGACTCAACTGAATAGGTGAGGCTGTTAATCATGTTTTTCAATTGGGTGATGCTCGGGGTCTCGGGTTGGATCGTGTTGATGGCAGTTCGCTTGTCCTGTGTGTTACTGCCTTCAGGGGGTCTCTGGGCTGGGGCCTGGTTGTTTGGCTCTCTTCTCTTAAACCTCTTGTCTCCTTCATTGATTATTCGTTGTATCGCTCTTTTCAACTGGATGCATTCCTCCGTCCAATGACCTACCTCATTATGGAATGCACATCTCTTTCTGGGGTTGCGTTGCTCAATTGGGGCCCGCATCAGATTTGGCGGCTGTATCTTGTTTTTCGAGAGCAGGACGGTCATTACGTGTGTTATTGGAGCGTTGAGTGGGGAAAACTCCTCTGGTCCGTAGTCACGTCTTACGCTTCTTCCTTCCCCGAAAAAGCTGCTGCAGGGTTCCTCCTTTTTCACCTCGGGCTGGCTCTTTGCCGACCTGGCTCTTCCCTTCCCTTGGTGTACTCTGCCTCCAATTATTGCTTGCTCGGCGGTGTTGGTCGTTTCAGGGGACGTTCGAAGGGATGATGCTGCTATAGTTGGTTGCTCGCAGTCCAACAAGGCCATTCTTTGGGCGGCCAGGAACATCTCGCCGATCGTATCCAAGGCCTCATCAATAGCTCGGATCTGCAGGTTCCTCTCTGGAGTACGGCTCCAAAACACATTCTGACAGAAGCGTTCGGAATATCAGGGATTTGAGCTAGTGTTTCTTTGAACCTTGCCATATAGGACAGCACCGACTCCCCTGGCTCTTGTTTGACACTGCATAGGTCAGTCTCACTTTTGGGCAGCGCCCCAGCCGAGGCAAACTTGTTCAGGAAGACGGTTCTGAAATCCTCCCAACACACTATTGATTCGGAGGGAAGCCCATTGTACCACTGTTGGGCTTACTTCTTGAGGGTACCAGCGAAAACGAGGCCCCATATGTCATCGAGCTTAGTTGCGATTGCCATTTTGAGCTCGAAGCTGGATATATGGTCCAAGGCACTCGCGGTGCCTTCGTAGTCATCGAAGTGGGGTATTGTGACCTTTGAAAGAACAACCACGTCTCGGATCCGTTTTATAAATGGCCCTCCTATCTTGACCGTATTTTTCATCCCCCTACTGCTCTGTCTGGCCTCTACCTTTTCCATCCATGCCCTTATCTCGGCCCCATGCTTATCTGTGGGGCCCGAGCCTATGGCAGGGAATGGGGTCACGACGGCCTGGGCCGACGTACGGGGCTCCTTGATCCTAGGGATCTTTGTCATTGGCAGGGAGGGGCGCAGGGCCCGCGTGCATGGTTGGTTGGTCGAGGCTCGCGGCTGTGATTCTCCTTCCTCGCTATGCGCCGGCTGGTCCACCTCCTTGGCAGGGAACTGCAAACACGCATGCACATTCGATCTCTGAGCGTGAGCCCGGGTTTTCGGGCCAAGCCTTTCTTTCATATGTGATGTGGGTTTGGCCGCTGGCCTGGGCAAGTCAGCCTCTGCCATACCGAGCCCGAGTGAGCTGGCAGTGTGCTATGTATGTGGTGGTAGAGGCAGTTTTCGGGGCAACTGCTGCTTTTTGCAACTCATGCATTCGGGCCTCGGTTTCCTGAATTCTTACGAGTAGGTTTCATTGATTCTCCCAATACAAATATTCTTCACCCAGCTCTTCCGGGTCTGTGGGGGTCTTTGGATCTCCAAGGGGCCGCTTGGCTCCTTGGCAAGTATTAGACGCGTTCGGGCCTAAAGAGTGGCCCTCGTCCTGGTCGCTCCGGTGGTTGCCTTGCTCTTCCCCCTTGTCACTCGCTAGGCCAGCGCCAGCCTTCTCTGAGCCCTGGCAGACAGTTCGGGTAACGGGGCGACTGACTCCTACCCTGCAGGGGGGCAGGGTTTGAGTTGCCTTTCCCCTCCTTTCGTCTCGCCAGTTCTTCTGGTCGAGTGGAGGTGGCAGGGGTTATCTTTTTGTAATTTTGCTTATTGGATTTCACCATGTTTTTCTTGTCTGTGTGAGAGGTTTCTGGAAAGTGAACAAGAGAAAAAGTTGTTCGTAGGAAGATGCTAAGGAAAAGAGTTGAAAAGAAAGTGAAGGTATAGACCGTAGTTTCCCGGGAACGGAACCAAACTGATCACACAAAATTGGTGATCTTGCCTTACGCTAATATGAGACAACAATAGAATGCAAGAGATAAATAATGTGGTAGGATATCTGGCTGATCAAAGTTCCGAACAGTAACAAACCATCTTTAACACCTGGGTTACAATGGTTACTTTGACTATTACTGAACTGAAGGTTCCAAACATTAACAAACCCTCTCTAATATCTGGGTTACAATAGTTACTCTGACTATTACTGAACTGAACTGAAATGAAGAACTGAGATTTTTTGTAGAGAATGAAGAAAGCATCTAACTTTCTGGACTAGGAATATCCATGATACTGGGAGACTATGAAATTTACTAATACTCTATTATGTTGCTATTTTTTGGGGTGATCTTCTAGTAAACTTCAATCCTCCTTTTATACTCAATCGAAGCGGTGCATGTTTGTTCGTGGAATGGAGGTGGCCTCTTTTCATTGGCAGGCCTGGGCGGCCCTTCATCATTTGCACGGCACGGAATTGTATGAGTCATTTGGGAAGATGGACGTCTGTCAGGGAGCAGGTAGCTGAATGTAGCAGTATTTTTGTCGTATGATCAGCTTATGAGGCAGAACTACAGTGAAGTGACTTTATCGGGGCGTGCGCCACATTGGGACGAGCGCTGCCGAGTCTAGGTGTTTCGGCTAGGGCATGAGCGAGCATCCATTTTATAGGAAGGTTGACTGAGCTCGTTCAGCGAGTTGGCCGGGAAGGCTTTCGGCGGATCAATCCTTTGATCGGCACGGCAACATCAGATCCCCTCTCTATTTGGCTCGGCCTGGTGGGCCCTAGATCGGCACAGAGTGATTGGAGAACTCATGAGAAGAATTGGGCTTTACTCGGTCTTGTGGTCCCTAGGTCGGCATCGAGCGATTGGAGAACTCATGAGAAGAATTGGGCTTTGCTCGGCCTTGTGGTCCCTAGGTCGGCACCGAGCATTTGGAGAACTCATGAGAAGAATTGGGCTTTGCCCGACCTTGTGGTCCCTAGGTCGGCACCGAGCGATTGGAGAACTCATGAGAAGAATTGGGCTTCGCTCGGCCGACCGGAAGAGCCCCCCACTTCTTGGCCATGGTCGAGGGCCTGTAGCTGAGAAGTAAGCGGTTAAGATTTGGCCTTTTCTGTATAATCTGTTTTTGGGCCCAATTTAAGGAGCTTAATGGTGAAATTGATGAATATTTGTCAGCTAACCGGACCGACTTGATAAGAAGAATGCACCAGAGTTTATCCCGTATCAAACCCTCCGGTATAAGAGTAAGTATTTCGATAGCAAAGATAGAAATTCGAGGGTTTTAGTGAATCAGACCAAACTAATTTATTAGATTGTTGCATGTTCTGAATTTTAGTAGAACCGATAAATTGATTTGGTCTTAATTTTGAAACTTATTAATTGGATCTAGAATTAGACCGGATCAATACTTAATATATATATATATATATATATATATATATATATATATCTTTTTATTCGAGTTGATTTTTCTTCAACTTTTAGTTCTTCAAATATAATTTGATAATTTTTGAAAGAATGAAAACATAGTGATTTTTTTTAACTATATACAAAAGTTAAGAATTTGAAGTTTACATGTTTTTGTTTCTCTTTTCATACTTATAATTGTTAGCTCATTCTCACACATGTGCAATTGACTAAATTTTTTTAGAAGTTGATATTAAATTATCTTTAAAAATTTAATGGTTGTGATCCACTCTTACATTTACATGTGTGAGAGTAGTTATCCACTTTTAACTCTTTATTATAAAGTCACCTCCTACAATTAATATTATGTTTTGAACAATCACCCCATATAAAACATCATTCTTATTTCTTACATTAATATAATCTCACAATAGAGCTCAGTTGATTGACTGAGACTATTTGACGGTGAGAATTGATTTCAACCGCAAAATAAAACGGTCATGAGTCAGTTACATATAACCCCTTACAAATAACCCCCCTCAACTATGGGTCGAGTTCGACTAGCGTCCCTCAATTACTACTTGAAGCAATGTATCCCTTCAAATGTAACATTTTTTAAAATCGTTCTTTTTATTTAGACATTATCATTTTAATTGACGAAATCATATATACTGACACTATGGCATAGGTACGACGGGCACTAAGATCTAGTATTGTAATGTTATGACTCAAAAAAATTAATTGGTAAATATACTATCTTCTCTTTTTTTCTTTGTGAATTGGTCTGTATTTTCAAAAATTTACTATATATTGTTGAATGTTTTTTAATTAATCTTTGTATAAAGTATCAAATTATATAATTTGTTTGAATTAAGTAGTTACAAACCAAAGTATATTGCTCTCGTTATGGTTATAGTTTTGGTTTTTGTTTTCATACATTTTGGGTTGTTTTTAGATCGGACCAAAGTATTGGTTCTCATACTTATTAGGTTTTTTTTTAGTTCTGAAATTTTAAAGACCAACTGAGAATTGGTGTGGTTATGGTTCTTTGTTTTTTTAGCAAAAAATAGATCGAATCGGACAATGATCACCCTTAGGTCAGATTCCACATATGAGATTGCTGAAGGGAGTGAAAATGGGTTAAAATTGTTAAAATGGCAAGTTGAAAGTAGTTTAGGAAGAAAGTACAATGCCAAGTAGGGGTGTAAGTGGTTTGATTTGGTTTGATTTATACCAAAACTACAAATCGAACCGCCCCTTATTGGTTCTAAAAATCTCAAACCGAACCAAACTAAGTAAGATTTGAAACCGAACCAAACCTAACCACTCGGTTTGGTTTTGTTCGGTTTAGTGGTTTATATAAATTATTTTTAATAAAATTAACTAATATTAAAAATAAGATTTTAATTTTGAATTAACATCAAAATTAGGAAATAACCTACTAACAACAAATTATCATAAAGAAAACACTACAAATTCTAAAATAAACACAAACAATAGAAGAAATAATAGTTCTCCAACAATCAAGATTTTTTTTGTTTAGTATATGTTTATATATATATATATATATATATATATATATATATATATATATATATATATATATATATATATATATATATATATATCAAAAGGTTCAAAATAGTTAATAAATGTAATATAATATATATTATATAATAAATAAATAAATAAAAATATATAGATTGGTTTGGTTCGATACCAAAAACCGTGAACCGAACCGAACCGGGCGGTTTCCCATTTTTTTGAAACCGAAACCGAACCGTTTTCGACCAAAATCGAACCAAACCGACTGGTTTGATTTGGTTTGGTTCCGTGGTTCCGTGGTTTCGATTTACACCCCTAATGCCAAGTTAGATTACAAACTGCTCTCCGCTGTTTTAGATACATAACGTAGTACTCCCTCGGTTTTTAAAAAAAATATTGTTCTCATTTCCTTTTTTGTCTCTTCCAAAATAATTATAATCTTTCATAATTTTCTTTTTTAGGAAAACATTTACCATATTACCCTTATTTTTTCTATATATTGTAATTATTGTCACATATTCAAGGGCATTAAAGGAAATCACGCGTTACATAAATATTTATAATACAATCAATTATTTTTTCAAATGGTGTGTTGGATCAAATAAGACGATTATTTGAAAATAGATGGAGTATTTCTGTTGCGGGTGGCACCGTGACTACGAAAATTTGTAAAGTTTGGTTCACTTTATTTTTTAGCTTAGGCTCTCTATTATGTTTTGTTTTTATTTTCTTTAATAGAGGATTTATGTAGTGTATAGCTATGAAGAAAATTATTCAGTTTTGTTGCAGTTCTTCTTCTTTGGTCTGCAAGTGTGCTGCAGAATTGGGTGGGTGGGTTAGTAAAGGAGGTAGTTGCTAAAACCCTATATCGTCTTCTTTTTAAGTTTGGAGTTGTCGAAAAAAGAAGGATGAGATGCTATGTGTTTCATTTTTTGAATGCATCGTCTCAACTCAAACTAGTAGTTGTAACGGGGCCGAAAAATTCGTGTGCAACTATTGAAGTACTTTTCAAGTAGAAAGAGTCAAGTGTTTTAAAATTCGTTAGGCAGGTGACAGACGCCACACCAATGCCTCACGCCTAAGGGGTTTAGACTGCGCCTAAGATTAAGACATAAATATCATGTTTTATATATTTTATTTATTATAACATAATTAACAAGGATTGAACCTTCAATATACTAATAGAAAATATCATCAAATAATTTAAAAGTAATGATTACATTTTAATGTAAATTTTAAAAGTAAAACAAGCAATTTAATATCGTTCCAAGGTTCACAAAATTACAAAAATAGTCAATAACTTAATACTCAATAGGTCCATTAGCAAATTACAAATTTACAATACATAATTCAATAATTTTATATATTTTTTTTTTATAAAAAAAATACCTAAATGACATTATTTCAAGTCAAAGTATTTAAAAATAAATAAAATCAGTAATTGGATGCATAGGAGGCCTAAACAGTGCCTAGAGCGCCTAGACCGATTTTTAGAAGAATTTGAAAGACAATAGATTTTAAAACATGTTGTTCTAAGTTTATCAAAAGCACAAGAGGTACATTTTGACATAGAAGGAAGACAATTAAGAGGGTTTAAAATTGATGTATCAAAGCCTTTTGCCATAACAGATAAAATTCATAATATATTTTTGAAAAAAATAAAGACTGAAGAAACAAATACCATAGCAAAGCCTTTTTGCCTATAATGTGATGAATTTATAATTTAAGAAAGGTTTAATGACAAAAAGTACCATAAAATTTTACTTTATGTATCTACTATAACATCCAACTGGTTAAATTACCAAAAAAACATCACAAACATTCTAAAAAGTGAGAAAAAAGACATTACTGCAAGTCCCAGTTAAAAAGAGATCAAGGAGGTGTTAACTTTTTTCATGGAGATTGACGGTAGTATCTTTTTTGTCATCTCTTAAAAAGTTGATAGGCTTTTTTAGTAAATTAACGAATTGGATGATATAGTAGACACTTAAAGCAAAATTCAATAATATTTTTTGTTATTAAATCTTAAAGAAACAAAAATATTAGGTGCATCACTCTACATATCACTAGTGTTTCAAAAATGTTTTTTTTTTCTTTCTTTGACGTCAAAACGACATTGTTTAGGTGAAATAAAAAACACAAAAAAAGAATACAAAATTATATTTCAACCACGAAACAATCGAAATCGCAAAAGTCGATTGACATGCAATGAGGATCCATGAATTTTTCTCAGCCAAGGCAGAATGTAGGAGTGGGAGAAAGAGAAATGGATGAGTACATAGATTTCCACATGGTTTTATTTTTTTTATTAAAACAAATCAACAAAGAATACAAAAAAATATTTCAACTAGCATTATTGTCACAATTTAGGAGTGGGAGAAAGAGAGATGGATCTGGTTTTAATTTTTTTATTAAAAAAATTAACAAAAAATACAAAAGCATATTTCAACTAATATTATTGTTCCTTAAACGTCCGTTCGGATAGGAACCTTAATCCTACGCCTTAGACCAACTCGGTCTTGTCAACTATATGTCTATTTATTGAAAAAGATTTTACTAGCTAGACATATTACAGTTGAGTGTAACACTGGGCCCAAAACGTCTTCTTTGTAACATTGGGGCCCAAAAAGTCTTGTTGAGTTTCTGAAATCATTGACTTAATCGCATGCTTTCAGGTATGAATGAAAATTTATACGTACTCGATCCTGATCCCACTATAATCCGTCTCTTTTAATTCAAAAAGCTAAGTGGTTTAGGGTTGAGCCATTGATACACTCCTAACACTACCGACATGTTTATATAATTACTATAATATTAAGAATGAGTTAGGGGTTTGGCAGGTTCCACCCAAACTTCACCCGGTGTCATCCTTTCTTTTAGTTTTCTCCGATATCTCAAATGAAATAATGAAGGTGACAGATATAATGAAGGTGACACGTGACTGACCCAAACTATTGTGCTATGGTTTCACAGCACAATAGTTTCAGAAATAATGAAGGTGACACGTGACTGGAAACTAAGCACAAGCCTGAAAAATCAATGTTAACTATGCCTTTATAAAAAAGATTGTCATAATTAGAAATAGATGAAATCATTGGTCATGGAAGTTACATTTATATAACATATAACATACATGCTAGTAATGCATGAAAATAAATTTGGAAGAGTTCACGATATACTCGATTCGCTGATAATTTGTTTCTTAAATCTCTTAAAAGCTACAATAACAACAACAACGTGAAGCAACAAAAAAAGCATGCACAAGTGGAATAAACGTGTAATGGTTATACTTTCCCAACCCGAATAATCATTGGCCAATAAATTTGGTTTATTTGGGTTCCATAAGAGATAGATGAGTTGTTTAAGGATGAGTTTCTGATGTAGTGGAAGCCCTAGAAAAGTAACCGGTAGATATCAAGGTTGTTGAGATCGTGCACGACTACCAGCGATAACCTTTCAAATCCTGTTGAGGTTCAAAAGCCTACCACGATCTAAACATCAATTCATGTTGATTCAATGAATACCGAAATTAGGAAAAAAATGTTCATAAAACGACAAAAACTGTCTCACAAGACAACCCTAAAAGTATTTAAATATATCCAAAACCCTAAAAACAATAAATAGTTGAAATTACAAAAAAATCCGAAAACTGACAAAAACTTCGATGGCCTGTAACACTGTCTAAAAGATATTTTTTTTGGTATAAAAAATGTTCATCATCAAGTGAAACTCTGTGATTTTTGTAAGTCTTTTCGAGAGCTTCGTTTTAATATGAAGCGGGTCTCATAACTCCAACCAAGTTAAAAGTTATACCATTTTCCATACGCCCAATCCAAACGATAGGAATAATCTAGTGCAACGCATTAGTTTTCGTCAAGTTGAAAGAAATTGTACGATCAAAATTTGGTTTTTTTTTTTTTTTTGGTATGATACATTCCTTCATTGGGAAAAGGATATCATTTATGAGTTTGATTCATAGGCATTGGACATATTTTTCAATTTTGGGGTGTTTGAAAATATCTATTTTGATGTCCGGTTGGACAAAGAATCGCATCAATTGTCACTTTGGATTGCTTCCAAATTGGTGAAGCTTCCGAATTTTATTATAACATCCACGATGTCGCTCTCCAAACTATTCTTTTAACACTTTGTTTTCTATTTTATTAACACTTTATCAACACTCGAAAAAAGAACTCACTTTCCAATTACTCCCTCCGTCCTTAATTTATCGTCCTAGTTGACCCGATCCATAGATTAAGAAAAAATAATTAACTTAATTATTTATATTGGTTTAATGTGTAATTTCCATTAAAATCCATGTGTATGTGGCCCGTAATTAAAGTAGAATGAAAAAGTAAGAGTAAAGTGGTAAAAGTGATGTTTTAAAAAGGTAAGTTTCAAACTGGACAATTATTTTGGGACAGACGAAAAAAGAAAGGAGGACGATAATTTATGGATAGATGTAATATTATACAACTCTATAAAAACCTCAAATCTTAACTAACAAACCTAAGAGTATTACCAATGTTAATGTGAATGTCAAAATAAATTAAGTACTACCTAGGATTTATATAATTTTTGAAAAAAAGATGTTTTTTGATACAGTTGTGAATATAATGTATCATCTATTTTTTTTTTTTACATTGTGGATAACGATGTCAATATTTCACATTTTACTTGAAAGTGTGAATACATCTTACTTATCATTTTTCGTTTTAAAAACTCTTTCTATTGGTTGTTTCTTTTCTTTTCCTTTTTTTAATTTTTTGTCAAATTTCATTTTAGTGGTGAGATGCATGTCACATAAGATTAAATTCACATTTACATTGAAGAGCTCAATTTTAATTGAATGTAAATGAAAAGAAAAAATTTCTCAAATATGATTGAGAGCATTAATTACCCAGAACAACATAGGATAAATCAATGGTTGCATTTATGATGCTCTAACTACAAATATAGTTTCATCTTTTTTATTTTTATTTTCGCACCACAATTGGGATAAAATAGTTTATATCTTAAATTTATATTTTAGTAATTTCAATTAATATTCTAAAAATATATGCCAATCAAGGGGATTTACTTTTTAAATTTTAAATTTTAGTAATTCTTTTTCCCCACCACAATTGGAATACAATGTTACTATTCAAGGTAAATAACTTTTCAAATTAGGAGAGTGATTTACCTGGTTTTGGAGATAAAAAGTTGGTTTGGGCTGCAATTGTGGGCTTAATTGGAGCTAAAAAAAAAACTCAAAAATTTGCTTTAGACTGTTTTTAGTTGGTACTAGTATACGTGTCACGTGTCATAGACACGGTGTCGTTATGAGATCAATTCAATCTCATAGCTGACGGGATAATTCAAACAAAACTTACAACGGAAGGTTTATATGTAATTGTAAAGGGGTAATTCAAACATAACTAATAACTGAGGGGTTCATTTATAACTCAAGTACACCGTAAGTTATATTTAATACAATTCGATCAAAACCACCAGTTAGACCCTGAGTTCTTTTATAATATAGATTGTTGTGTTTGTTACGGAGTAACAGGTTGCTGAAAGTTGAGGTTTGAGCTGACACATGTAAGGGGTTCCGACTTTTTTATACAAGGGTACAATTCTAGCCGGTTCTTTTTATAGAATTTGTTTATCCTTCGGTTCATCCTTCTTTTTTTAAACCGTAAAATGTCATTTTGAAATAAATGTTTCTATAATACCTAAATTAAAAAAAAAAAAAAAAACTCTGTAAATGTTTTCTTCTTCTTTTTCCTTTTTCTTCATTTCAATGGATACGTGGTTATACTTCTTTCGGGCAGCAAGGATTTCACCTATTGGTCAACTGCTTCATTGCCATCAAAGTCCTCCTTCATATGACCAAGACGGGTCAAGCAATTTGTTGATATTTGCAGTCGTCATCTTAAGGCTTTAGTAAAAGTTTAAGTTTACATATTTTTCGTCTTCTAGAGCGTCAAAAGTGGACATCATTTCTAAGAGACTTGACTTGAAGATTCCATCCTACATGAACATGGATTAGCTATGGTCCAGTACTTTTTTTTTTTTTGTTAAATATGGGCGGAACCCTGCAGGATTTTATTAATTAAATGAAAAATACAAATTTGAGGGGGATAACCAGCCTTGCCTTTATAAACGGGAGGACAAAGGATCCTTACCTCGAAAAAGAGAATACAAAGCAAAAGGAAATTAAGTAATACGAACATAAGGCGTGCCTCTAGCATCAAGACTAAGAAGACCACGAATGTGATGGGGAAGATCTGAAGAATGGAGGAACTCCGCCTGAGAGAGGGAGTCACAAGCTAAGTTCGCAAGACTGTCAGCCACAAAATTAGCTTATCTGAAACAGTGACAAAAGTTAAAATTTCCCGAGGCTTGGAGACGAAGAATGTCACGAAAAAAATAAGAGTGATTCCAAGGGAAGCTGTGACCCTTAGTCATACACGCAAAGATAACTTTAGAGTTCAATTCAACTGTAACTTCTCCGAGATTATGATCTTGAAGCCACAGAAGTCCAAAGTGAAGAGCTCGAATCTGAGCAACCATATTAGAGCAATCGCCATAATAAGAGGAGAAAGCATAGATACATCTACCCATAGAGTCACGGATAATTCCACCCCCTCCACTACATCCTGGATTACCTCGGCTAGCACCATCAGTATTCAATTTGAATCTACCACTAGGAGGCTTAGACCACTTAACAGACTTAACTATAACTGTCTTCCGATGCCCAAAAGTAATTCTAGTTGAACCAGACAGATCAGAAAGGAAGTAATTGGCAACACGAAAGGTATCGTAAAGATCATAATTAATATTATGGATAATGACATGAGCAGGAGTACGGAGGCCTTCAAAGACAACCCGATTTCTAGCTTTCCAAATGTGCCACAAAATAAATGAAGGAAGCAAAGAGTGGACCATCGAGCTACAATGCAGCCACCAAGAGAAACATCTCTGCTGAATAGAACACGGCTGGAATGGCATATCAAACTTATCATGATAGTATTTCCAGACCTACTGGAAATAAAGACATGGGAAAAAGTCTCCATAAACCCATCCTCACAGCATTGACATTTTGAGGCTAGAGAAAAACATTTACACCAAAGGCCGAGAGTTCTGCACCAAAGACACAGCCGAAGAAAGGGAGAAATGCCCTTGAGAAGTTGCTGCCCAGAATGCGCTGTCAGGAGTATCATTAAGCGAGATAAAATTCTCCTTAATTTTAGAGACCAAGTGGGAAGGAAGAGCTGAATCAGAAGAAGCGCCATGAAGAGAAATAGCAGTCAGAATCTCGCAAACTGAAGTTGCATTACAACCAGAAGGTTTAGAAACTGAATAATGGGGAACCCAATTATCATACCAAGGGGAGCAATCTCCACTGCCAATAATCCAGAAAATTTGGGGCTCAGCAATCTCCCTTGCTTTTAACATTCTCTTCCAAATATGAGAGCCCTTTGAAGAGACACAACAAGGATTCTTTCTCAAACAGTAGCGGGCACGCAGAAAGCTAGACCAAATATTAGTGACAGTGCGAAATCTCCACCACAACTTAAGACCAAAAGCTCGAGAAAGATCAGCCATAGAGAGAACTCCTAAACCTCCTTCATTAATAGCTATGGTCCAGTACTTACTCAACCATCTCATCCCTAACTATCACCGCCTACTGTTTCAACTAGGGGTGACAATTGGGTGTTCCTAGAGAATTTGGATAAAACTATATATTATCTGCCCAATATAGTTAATGGGTGTTATTGGATATTATCCCATAACACCCATTAAGCTTAGTAGGTGTTAATAGATAATATCTAATTCTATCAATTAATAAATTGATATTATCCGGATAATACCCAATAAGTAACATCATATTTTAATTTATTTTTGAGTATTACTTTTCTAGATATATTATTATTCACTAATCACAACACATAAAAAACGTACAAAACTATACAAAAACACATAAACACACACACACACACACACACACACACACACACATATATATATATATACAACACCTGCTCAAAGAATAACACAACCATAACTTGTGTTAATTGCAATTGGCAAGCAAAATAACCATAGCTTGGGGACCTTTTTAGGAAACTCTATATCACAAAATGCATCAATTGTCTTAATAAAAAAAATAACATATACAAAAATTAAAAAAGACAACAAGCAGTGGATAGTTATGATTTCAGCTATACTAACAAACACCCACGACTATCAGACCAATATACTCTCTTCGTTCCGGACAAAAAGTCCACTATTTCATTTCGAAATGTTTCACTTAAATAGTCAACTTTCAAAAATTGAGTCATAAAAATGTCATTTTATTACTAATGGGCTATTAAAAGTTAAGGAAATGAAATGAATCATCAAATATTAAAAAATGTCATAATTTATGGTCATGATTTTTTTTTAAATACATATCAAACTTGTGTAGACTTTGTTTTTTTTTTGTCTTGCCAACTTTTAATTTCTAGCTAAATATTTTTTAAGTCAAATGAAATGGAGCAATAAATATTAAGCTAAATAAATGAAAAGAAGCCAATTCCTAATTTAACAAAATGAAATAGACAAGTAATTGAAGAGTGTGCGGTAAAATAAGTTGCAATTTAAGTGCAATTTTTACAAAATACAAAAAAAATTAAAATTAAAATACTTATATTCATTATAATTATAAATAATCCAAAACAAAATAATAAATAAGTTCATAATAATCAACAACTTTTATAATTACTTATTTATATTTATATTAAACTTTCAAATGTATTTCAAAAAGGGGGCTAGCCTAGTGGTAGCAAGTTTTGGTATAAAGTAACTTGATCAATGTTCGAATTTTGTTAAAAGCAAGTTCATTTCTAGTTGTTATCAATTTTAAGTAAAGAACATATAGTAGTGGTGGTGGCGGCGATGTGCAGCAAGTGGTGGCGGTGGGCGAAGGTGCGTGGTGGCCGGAGGCTGAGGTTGGCGGCATACGGTGGTGGTTGCGGCAGTGGGCAGAGGTTGGTGGCGATGGGCGACAGATGGTGGTAGTGGTGGCTGTGGGCAGTGGGTGGTGGTGATTGATGGCGGTTGCCAGAGTTGGGAAGTGGCAACGGTGCAAGGAGGCGGGTGGTGGGGGTGACATTAGTTGATAAGTCAAATGGTTGTGGTGACATTAATGGATAAACCCAATGGATAACTAGTTAATATCCATAAATCATCCATTTTGTTATTGGTTCCTAATAGGTGTTATCCATTAATACCCATTAACTTAATGGTTATATTAGATAACCCAATGGACTGGATAAAATTTTGTCACCCCTAGTTTCAACTATCCCTACCTGGAACAAACGAAGAAATCAACCCATTTTATTTGAGAATGTAATTTTTTTCGAATCGGGAAATTGAAGTAGAAGACGATGAACTTCAACAGGGATGAAGGATCCATAATGCTGTCTTTCTTCATTATTTTTTGAATCACGATATATCAATTTTTAAATCGCGATATTTAAAATTTTACATCGCGATACATCAATTTTTACATCACAATGCAAAATTGGACTTGATAAATAAAATTGATGCATAGCGAAAAAAAAATTTATGCATCCCGATACATTTTCGTAGCGCACTTTAGGCTCATTAAGGATATCACAGGCTCATGAATTAAAACTTTAAAAAGTTGACCGGCCAACACTTTCTCCTTGATACAACTCCTTTGTGATGTCAGTTTAGATGAATATCTAGGAAGTGGATCAGAATTTAGGGGTGAGCATGATGTTTTTTCAAAATCGGACCTGCCCAATAAAATCGGACCGAACTAATTTATCGGATTGTCGTTGATTCTAAATTTTAGTCGAACCGATCAATTAGTTCGGTCCTTATTTTAAAACTTCTTAATTGGTTCTAGAATTAGACCGAATCAATACCTATTATATATATAAATTTTAGTTGAACCGATCAATTAGTTCAATCCTTATTTTGAAACTTCTTAATTGGTTCTAGAATTAGACCGGATCAATACGGAGTTGATTTTCTTCAATTTTAGTTCTTCAAATATAATTTCATAATATTTGAAAGAATGAAAACATGGTGGGTTTTTGCTACTATATACAATAATTAAGAATTTGAAGTTTACAAATGTTTTTATTGTAATTCTCTTTTCATACCCAGAAGTGCTAGACTTATGTGTTCATCTACCTATTTTTCCTTAACTTTTGTTTCTATCGCATGAACTATAAAAACTATATATTTTAACAACAAAACAATCGAAAACTTCAACAAAGATTACTAAATTATGTATCATAAAAAACAATAAACTCTAGTACATATAGTACAGTTGATGGAAACACTAGGGCCCGACAAGGCTTCTTGAATTTCAATAAAATCGCATGCTTTCAGTTAGGAATGAAAATTTATCCAAACTAGATCCCAATCCCGTTGTAATTCGCTCCTTTTAATTTAAAAGCCAGATGGTTTAGGGTTAATCAGTCGCCCCGCATCTAACATGACGAACCCGTATATATAATTACTATATTTTTATGAATGTGTTAAGATTTGATAGGTTCGAGTGTTCGACCCAAACTTCAACCGTTGTCATCCCTTCGTTTACTTCTCTAGTATCTCAAATGAAAGTAGGAAGCACATCACCATCAATTTTTAAGAAATAACGAAGGTGAATGACAATTGCGGACAAACTTTGATAATCAACGTTAACTATATCTTTATAATTTTTTTGTCATAATTAGAAATAGATAAAATCTTAGGTCATATAACATACATGCATGCTAGTAATGCATGAAAAACAAATTAGGAAGAGTTCATAATATACCCGCTAATTAATAATTTGTTTCTTACATATCTGAAAAACAACAATAACAACAACAATGCGAAACAACAATTTTGTTTTTGAAAACGTTCATTCTCTTTTAAGAAATTTTACGAATTATATTTAAAATACTCCCTTTGACATGTTGTCTTTGTTGGTTACAAAATTAACGGGTTATTTTTAAAAATTGCAGCTCAATTTTTTAATACGTTGAAAACAATCACACCTAGTCAAATGACAAATATACTCTTCTATTCTTCGCAATATTGTTAATAAAAAAATATAATATTTAAAACATTGTGCGGGCATAAAGAAGAATGTTAAGGAAAACTAATTAATTTTTTTGTGAAACATCAACAATCAACAATGATTACAAAATTTAATTTATGTTGTTGACGGTGGGATTTGAACTAACACGTTTTGGACATGAACCTTAATCCTTCGCCTTAGACCAACTCAACCATGTCAACCATATTTTTATTTGTTCAAAAAACTGAAAGATGTATTAAAGTTGAGGGTAACGTTGGCCTCCGACAAGGATTCTTGAATTTTCGAAATCATGGACATAATTGCATGCTTTCAGTTAAAAGAATGACAATTCATCCGAATTCGATCCTAATCCGGCTATAATACACTCCTTTTAATTTCAAAATCATGGGGACGTTAACCCGCTCCTAACCCCACCAACTCATAAATATAATTACTATATTATCATGAATACGTTAGTAGTTTGGCATATTTGAACCAAACTCAATCTATTGCGTTTCCTTCTTTTAGTTTCCTCAAATATCACAAATGAAAGTAGGAAACCACAACAACATAGATTCGGAAATAACAAAGGTGAACGGCTACTAAAGACAAGCTTAAAAAATCAATGTTAACTTGTCTTAATAAAAAAGCTTGTTGTAATAAGAAACAGATAAATTCAAAGGTCATTCAAGTCACATTTATATAACATATAACATACATGCTAGTAATGCATGAAAAACAAATTTGGAAGGGTTCATAATGTACTCACCGATAATTTGTTTCTTACATATCTAAAAAACAACATTAACAACATCAACGTGAAACAACAATTTTTTTTTATTGAAAAAGTTCATTCTCTTTTAAGAAATTTTACTAATTATATTTAAAATACTCCCTTTGACAGGTTATCTTTGTTGGTTACAAAATTAACAGGTTATTTTTAAAACTTGAAGCTCAATTTTTGAATAATTACTCTGTAATATTTTTTGCGAAACATCAACAATGATTATTACAAATTTTAATTTATGTTGTTGACATTGAGATTTGAACCAACACTATTTATGGACATGAACTTTAATCCTACACCTTAGACCAACTCAACCATGTCAACCATATTTTTATTTGTTCAAAAAACTGAAAGATGTATTAAAGTTGAGGGTAACGTTGGCCCCTGGTTTTGAAACTTATTAATTGGATCTAGAATTAGACCCGATCAATATATAATATATATTATGTGTGTTTGTTTGTGTGTATATATATATATATATATATATATATATATATATATCTTTTTATTCTAGTTGATTTTTTAAAACTATAAACAAACGTTAAGAATTTGAAGTTTACATCTTTTTCTTGTAATTCTCTTTTCATACTCACAATTGTTATATCATTCTCACAAATGTGCAGTTGACTAAAATTATTTAGATGTTGAAATTAAATTATCTTAAAAAATTTAACGGTTGTGATCCTCCCTCACATTCATATATGTGAGAGTACTTATCTACTTTTAACTCTCTATTACAAAGTCACCCCCTACAATTAATATTATATTTTGAACAATCATTCCTTATAAAACATCACTTTTGCATTAATATAATATCACAATAGAGCTCAGTTGATTGGCTGAGACTATCTCGCGGTGATAATTGATTTCATTTGTAAAATCAAACGGTAATGTGCCAGTTATGTATAACCTCTTAACAATAACACCCATCAACTATGGGTCGAATTAGAATAGCGTCCCTCAATTACCACGTGAAGCAATGCACCCCTTCAAATGTAACATTTTTTAAAAAATCGCCCTTTCTATTTAGACATTATCGTTTTAATTGACAAAATCATATATACTGACATCGTGCCATAGGTACGGCGACACTAAGATGTAGTATTGTAATGTTATGACTCAAAAAAATTAATTGGTAAATATACTATCTGTACTCTTTTTTTCTTTTGTGAATTGGTCTGTATTTTCAACAATTTACTATATATTGTTGAATGTTTTTTTAATTAATCTTTGTATAAAGTATCAAATTTCATCATTTGTTTGTATTAAGTAGTTACAAACCAAAGTATATTGGTCTGGTTATGGTTATAGTTTTGGTTTTGGTTTTCATACATTTTAGATTGTTTTTAGATTGGACCAAAGTATTGGTTCTCATACTTATTAGGTTGGTTTTTTGTTCTGAAATTTTAAAGACCCACTGAGAATTGGTGTGGTTATGGTTCTTTGTTTTTTTAATAAAAAATATATCGAATCGGACCATGATCACCCTTAAGTCAGATTCCACATATGAGATTGCTGAAGGGAGTGAAAATGGGTTAAAATTGTTAAAATGGCAGGTTGAAAGTAGTTTAGGAAGCAACAGCTCGCAAGGTGGTACAATGCCAAGGTTTAATGTTAAATTTTAAAAGTAAAACAAGCAATTTAATATTGTTCCAAGGTTCACAAAATTATAAAAATAGTCAATAACTTAAGACGCAATAGGCCCATTAACAAATTATAAATTTTTAATATATTATTCAATAATTTTAGAGATATTTATTTTTTATAAAAAAAAGACCTAAATGATATTATTTCGAGTCAAAGTATTTAAGAATAAATAAAATAAGCAATTGGACGCATAGGATGCCTAAACGGCGCCTAGAGCGTCTAGACCGATTTTTAGAAGAATCTGAAAGACAATGTGATTTTAAAACATGTTGTTCTAAGTTTATCAATAGCACAAGAGGTACATTTTGGCCGTGATTAGTTGGCATAGAAGGAAGACAATTAACGGGGTTTAAAATTGATGTACCAAAGCCTTTTGTGCCATAGCAGATAAAATTCATAATATATTTTTGGAAAAAATAAAGACTAAAGAAAAAAATAAAATCCAGATATATTTTCTGCAAAAATAAAGATCGATCGATTAAGTTTAGGCTTGGCGTGTGTCACTTTTGGATAATTGTTGCCTTTTATGTCTGATTAAGTTTTACTTAGTTACTTTAAATCAGGGTGCCACTTTTAAACATAGAATATGTCGCTTTTAAGTTTTACGTGTGTCACTTTTGGTAAAAAGATCAATTTTTATCTTTAAATTTTTATTCATAAGTGATGTTTAGTATGTTACTTTTAAGTATTAATTGTGTCACTTTTAGGCATTAGGTGTGTCACTTTTGGTAAAACAACTCATTTTTATAATCATACAATTTGTATCAATAAGAGTGTCACTTTTAGGCTTTGAGTGTGTTACTTTTAGGACTAAAGTATGTCACTTTTGAGCTAGTGATTTTAACAGCAATAACCAATTGAATACTACTGAAATATATCTTCTCATTAATATAAATGTATATAATCTCAAGTATCAATCGTTAAAAACACAAAATCATAACCTTTTCAAGGAAAAGTATATGTTTCTTACTCATACTTACAAAATTTACTGA
The DNA here is from genome assembly GCA_013146195.2 of Codonopsis lanceolata. NCBI lineage: Eukaryota > Viridiplantae > Streptophyta > Magnoliopsida > Asterales > Campanulaceae > Codonopsis > Codonopsis lanceolata. The sequence continues at coordinate 2,560 of JABEVN020000605.1, read as the reverse complement.
AAATATATCTAAAATAACCGAGTATTAAGAGTCTTGGAACCAAATTCCTTGGCTTGATGGGAATCAGAAAAACCAATAGTCTTTTTCTTGCCCTTTTCAATACTTCTCTTACTTTTTTTTCTCCTTCCCTTCGTAACAGAGCGAGCAGGATCTAGGCATGTACTAGATGAACTTGAAACACGAGATGATTCATTTTGGTCTGGTAAATTCTTTAAGGAAGAGTGTCACTTTTTAATATTAAGAGTGTCACTTTTTAGTATTAAGAGTGTCACTTTTTAGTATTAAAAGTGTCACTTTTTAGTATTAAGAGTGTTACTTTTTTATATTAAGAGGGTCACTTTTTAGTATTAAGAGTATCACTTTTTAGTATTAAATGTGTCACTTTTTAGTATTAAGAGTGTTACTTTGTATTTTAATAAAAATTATAATAAATTTTCATTTATAGTGTCACTTTTAACATTAAAATGTGTCGCTTTTGTGTTTTTAATGTGTCGCGTTTGGTTTTAAATGTGTCATTTAGCATTTAGTCAAAGTCCGTTAGGATCTGTCAAGTATCCAAAGCAATTGATGCTAACGGAGCTAACAAAGGATTAAACTGCAAGACGTGGGAATTCGACGGCAAACATTGAAAGTAGAAGGGCACCGGAGCAAATAGAGGAAATGAGCATTAAAACAAAAACAAAATTTTGAAGCTGGAGAGCTAGTCGAACCTATGACCAAAATTAGGCTAAGCGTTAGGATAACCATCAACCAACTTGCCTAATCAATTTTTATGTTTATTATTAAAAAGTTTAATTATTAACCCGCGAATTTCTAAGTGAGGCTCCGTCTTACGGATCTAGGATCCGTAAGACCGTCTTACATAAGTCTTTACCTTATTTTCCTTGGTTATATAATATTTAATTATTTTTTCTTCATGTCTGATTTTTAAATTGAACCATAATACTTGAATTATTTTGTAAAATTACCAATTTTGAAAAGTGTAGTTTTTAAGGTTTTTTTGACAAAACATGTTAGTATATCACAAATAATTTTCCCTTTGTCTGATATTATATGTGCTATTAATTTTTTTAACATTAATATAACTTTTATTTATATATATTTATTTGTATATATTTTAATACGTAAAATACATCAGTGAATTTTAATTTTGTTGAGACTCCAGAGTAGAGAATGAGAGAAAACGAACCTCAATTCCATTGTTTAAAATTAGAATTGTGGGCTTCAATGTAAATTTTATTGTTTATATGCAGAAAAAATATTCGAACTTGAATTGAACTGAAATTCTTAATATTTTTATTCTATAAATTGATTTTTTTTCTCCAAAGGTAAAATATTTTTAAACCTAAAGACTATTGATTTTTATTAATTTGTTTATTTCTATTAATTTTCTTATACATTTAGAGTTTTAATTGAACTCTACACATCGAACTCATAATCTATTTGTTGCAATCATTTGTATATTTTATTAGCATTAAAGTTATAACTATTGTATTGATATGAATATAGGCTTCGTGCATCGCACGACTGCTTTGATTAGAATTATATATGATTAACTTCAATTTTTATTGTACAAAATAAACTGTTTTGGTCAAACACATGTCACTTCGATATCAATTTAAAGATTTGTTAAAAAAGTTATTGTTTTTATTAACATAATTTTCTATAATTTGTTTTATATGCATATTGAACTCGTGATTTTTCATAGAATTATTCGGTTATATGGTTATCATTAAAATTTATATTGTTTTATTTATATCAATATTGAACCGTGCATTACACATTTGTGTTATAGTATATATAAAAAATGAAGTGCGTAATTTTTAGAAATTTCCCGCCAAAAATCACTTTTCAAATTTGGAATCACTTATGTTCTGTTTATGTCTTTTTTTTATATTTTTTTTAAATGAAATTTGAGAAATGTCATTTAATAATGTTGACAGAAACTATTCTAATTGAATTTACTTTTTTTATTTGGAGAATTAAATTCGAAAATGACATATAAATGACATATAACTAATTACATACCAAAGCCATATAACTATTAAATATTACACAAAAATAAAGTAGAAATCAAATTTCTAAGCAAACTATTCATAAGTCAGACAGAGTCCATGTGCATATAACTAATTACAAACAAAATCAATATATTAAAATAATTTGTAAAAATGGTATTTATTCAAAAATATTGAATAGCTTAGAATTATTATAAATAAAAAATAGGTAAATAAAAATACTTACGATTGTTTTTAATAGATCTTAAAATACAGTTCTATAATATTTTTTTAAAAAAATAAAGATTACTCATGGGCTTGATTTTGTTTGTTTTTTTAGTTTGAGTCTGTCTTAGTTTAAATTATCACTAGATTTTGTGTCCGTGCTTATGACACAGTTTCAGTATGGAACTTATTCAATGTATGGCTGACGATATAAATGAATTGATATATGTTTGGAATTTTGTAAATATCGAGATGAATACACACTACAACTGAAAGAAAGACAAAACTCAATAAACTAAACACAAAAAAAAAATACATTTATGATGATCCATTACAAATAA